>OZ010692.1:2522639-2636129 GCA_963932265.1 Thymelicus lineola | reverse complement strand
CACTCATAATATGTTACCTAAAATGTATTTTTAAATAATACTAATGTAATTAAAATATTTTTGTACGCATTTTTAATATTGCAATTTGATATAGTTATTTATTTGCAGAATATATGTTGTGAAAATCTGAAAAATTGGCTTGGCTGTAATTTTTTTTTTGGAAAGCTTTAGGTCAGTTCTGATGGTTTATTTTGAAAAATGATTAATTGAATTGAACATTGGCGTGTACATCGTACAGAAAGAAAAACCGTACACAATATATAAGACGTTTCATTAGACGTCGCTATTAAAGAAGTTTGAACTTAAAGTATAATTAATTGGAATAACTGAAATACCCATTTATTCTATTTTGTTTCATGTTATATTATACCACGTAATGATTATGTTATGTTATAAGTGGTACCACATTATTTTTGGAAGTAAGACTGCTAGATGGCGGTACACATAATGAAATTAGTTAAATGAATAGTGTACTCAAAATATCAATTGATCACATTTAAATTTTTAATTTAACTCTACTATTTAATTATTTTTGATCTTGTTTGTAATGTATTTTGTTGTATAATGATCTAAAAGGAGAAAAAAATGTATTTAATGATTAGTGTGTACTGATTGTAACCTATTGTACCATTGTAAACTATTAATTCGAATATAATTCGTTCTATTTTGTGATAAAATCCACAGATAAAAGTGTAATACCTACAAAAAATCATAGATTAAAGAAAGTTATAGAAGAAAATGTAGAAGAATCTTTTTGGAATAGATCTCAATATATTGAACTCACCATATTTATAATGGATTGGTTAAAATAATGACCTAAGAACGTTTAGCGCTAATTGGAATAAAATATTGTTGATAACGCAACTAAAGATTTTAGGTGAAATTGATTTTGCCAGATTATAATAATATCAACGGTCGTTGCCACGACAATATTCCAAACGAGTAGAATATGTAAAAGTTTGGTTTAATACGCATTAAAAGCGTCAAAGAGAACTTCAAACAAGATTTCCAAGTAGAAATGTTGACTGATTTTTTCGTTGAAAAACTTTTTTTTTGTGAGTACCAAAAACGCAAAATATCTTTTATAACCTTCACATGCTATGAATTTACTATTTCTTCGCGTAGCTTTGCAGTTGCTTGGGTCGCGTTTCTGTGATTTTAGTGATTAAGACGATGTTTTATCTGTATGTATGTATCCTATATGTTTGTAGGTAATGTAAGAGTTTTATAAAGACGTTAACTATAGTAAATTTTTTCACAACATTTTGGTGTTTTTAATTGCTTTCCGATTTGATTTTACTGATAGGCTCTATTACCTTTGAGGGTCGGCTGATATATTTGCGGCCCTAGGCACTGAATGAAAATGAGGCTGTGATTGAAGTGAAGCTCTTATACACCGACGTTGTGGAGAGTTTGGGGCCTTTGTGCTCAGTTGACGAGCAAGCGAGTGGTTACGGTTCGATTCCCAGCAGAGGCAGACATTTTTGTGGCAGATAAATGTTTGTTTTCGAATCATGAGTGTTTGCTATGTCTTAATTATGATTATGAGACACAGCATGGAAAATCCTATTTGGGGTTTGTGTATGTGAACGTTAATTGTTATAGCCGGCCAAGTTTCTATAGGACACATTTTCCACGCTTATGCCATGCTATGACGTTCCCGCCCGCCTATGATGTGGACGTCTTCGAGAAAAGAATGAATAGGCTTTTACTAAGTTAGTGTGCTCACCATCCTAGACCACATCCCCACTTACCACCAAGTGGGGTTGTGGTTAAACATTAGCCGTCCTTAAAAAATAGTAATTATATCGGTAATTTGTGACATTAACTAATAAATTAATATTAAGTTAAAAAAAAACCGAGTGGTATTGGGTTTTATTCCCAACCTGAGTAGACATTGATACAGAATTCACTGATGAGTGAATTTTTGTGATTCTGTACTAAGCAGCGATTTAAGTAATCGTTATGTGACTGAGTTGGGGCATTAATTTTGTATACATTTTACTATACCTAATACGTATACACGATATTTATTTTGTACACCGATATTTCTACCCAGTTGTACGGATCGTGTTCACGGCTGAACTCCATACAAAATAAATATCGTGAGTCAAGATTATTTTGTATGTTCATGCCACACATACGTAACCAAGTAATTTGTGGCTTCACTATAGATTCAAGAATAATATAAAACTTTATTGACTCAAACATATTTTGTATTTCAGTTAGTATCAGATGTCCCTGAGTTGTAATACCTATAAGAAACTGCATTAACCCAGTACAGGGATTAAGTCACAGTTGGGGGTGCCCTCAATTTCCCGCCAGTTTTCCGCCTTTTTGTCCCCATGAATATTCAGAACGACATTAGGTCGCTTAGTTTACATAATTGGCTTACTCTCACCATTTAGTATTTTTAATTTGTAAACACATTCGCCCGGTGGCAGGACGAGTCGCACTGAAAACCAGTATTAGTTTAGATACATGTAATAAATCTTAATCTATATATATAAAATTGAAAAGAGATACACTGATTAAACAAAAAATCTCAGAAACTACCGAACCGATTATGATGAAATTTGGCAGGGAGATAGTTTATGCTAAGGAGACGTCAGCTAAGAACGGATTTTTGGAAATTCATCCCCTAAGTGTAAAAATAGGGGTTAGAAGTCATTTTCATACAAGCCGACTTCATCAGTTTTAGGGTTATAAATATGAAATTTTTCATGTAAGTTTATAGTAATAATTAAAAGTTAAATTTAACACATTTTTTGAAAAATCATCCCTTAAAGGGTTAATTTAAGCGTTTTATCATAGTATGCAACTTCGTTATTTTTGAAGTTAAAAATATGAAAATTTACATATTAGTTAAACATTAGAAACTTAATTTTAAGTATTACGTTTTTTTTGGAAAATCATCCCCTAAAGGGTTAATTAAGGCGGCGCAAGTTAGTATGGGAACTTCGTCAGTTTTGAAGTAAGAAGGGTGAAAATTTGTATTTAAGCTTATAGTTAGACACAAAAAATAATTGTATTACGGTTTTCTCGAAATTCATCCCCTAAAATAGGGGTTGGTTACATACAAATCAACTTTGCCAGTAAATTTTGCCAGTAATAACTGTAAAAGTTATAAATATGATATTTTTATGTAAGTTTACAGTTACACACGTTTCTGTTTTTTGGAAAATCATTCCTTAAGGGTTAATTTAGGCGATGGAACTTAAGTACACAACTTCGACATTTTCGAAGTTAAGAACATTTAAGAAATTCTTAAGTGTGCAAGTTAGTGTGGCAAATTCGTCAGTTTTGAAGTAAAAAGGGTGAAAATTTGTATTAAGCTTATAGTTAGACCCAAGAATAACTGTTTCATGATTTTCTCGAAATTCATCCCCTATGGGGCAAAACCAAGGGGATGTAAATATTTAAGAAACTTTGTCATTTTTGAACTCTGAAGTAATGTAAAACTTGATATATAAGCTTATAATTAAGAACAAAAAATAATTGTAACAGGATTTTTTAGAATTTCATCCCCTAAGAGGTAAATAAAGGGGTTGCAAATTTTTCAGGAACTTCTTCATTATGAACATTAATATGTAAGCTTATAGTGAGAAAAAAATTTGTATAGGGGACTTTACGGATGGGAGGGGGAGGGGAGAGGGACAAAAAGCAGGAAAGAGACCGGAAGCGGGAGAGGGAGGGGGACAGGGAGCAGGAGAGGGATAGGGAGCGCGAGAGGGAGAGGAACAGGAAGTGGGAGAGGGACCGAAGGCGGGAGAGGGAAGGGACAGGGACAGGGAGCGGGAGAGGGCGGGAGAGGGAGCGAGAGAGGGAGAGGGACAGAGAACTGGAGAGGAAGAGGGGCAAGGAGCGGCAGAGGGAGAGGTACTTGAAGCTGGAGAGGGACTGAGAGTGGAAGAAGAAGAGAGAGAGAAAGAGGGAGAGGGACTAATATTGAAATTATAATCAATAAATAACACATCAATAACGTGTCAGAGCACCAAAAATTTGTTTTTAAAATTATTGTCTTCTGTCTGTCTGTTTGTCTGTCCGGGTATTACATCAAAACCCTTGAACTGAGGAATGATTTGTGATTGTATCGTAGGTTTTACTTTATGAATTCCTAAATTCAATATAAATTAACCTGTTATTAAATTTTCTTCTATGAGGGGTACAAAATAAATATAATAAGCATAATTTCCGCGTGCGAAGCTGCGGGCAACTGCTAGTATACCTATATAAATTACGTGTCACGCTGTTTGTCCGCGATGGACACTTATACTACTTAACCAATTATAATCAAATTTACACACCGTGTACAGTTTGATCCAACTTGAAAGATAGGATAGCTTACATCTCAATTTATAGTCGCAATATTATACATAATTTTCGTGTGCGAAGCTGCGGGCAACAGCTAGTACCTTATATACTAGTGGTACGCTCATACGCTGCCTATGGACATAACAATAACATAACAATGGGGACTATGGGGAGACACCAACACGTTGCCAACCGACAAAGAAAAGATCTGATGGGCCAATATATGTGAACGAATTGTATGTTAGTAGGATATTAGTTCATTGGCCGATATAGAATACCGTTTTTTATGTTTATATAACTTTATAACGCGCTTTTTAGCGCGTCTCACTTCGCGAATAAGTGAATTAGTTTTTAAGTATATATTTTTGTATATATGTTAGTCTGTAAGGTATTTATGTTATGGCCTATATATGCCTGAAATAAAGATTTATTATTATTATTATTATTATTATCTCTTAAATTTCTCGGGTCCAAGTTGACATGTATGTATAATAATATTTAGGATAATCCAACAGAGTGATAGATAGGTACATACATATATCACTACGAAAACCTAAGGATTTTTGCAATCGTTTGAACCATCTTTAAGGTTATTGCAAAAGTCCGGCTTATTGTTCGGCTTCATAAACGTTGATTGGCCGATATCTATGTTAAAAAATAATAAATAGATGGTTATTTTAATCTATTCAATGTACTGTTGTATGTAATGTGTAGATTCTTTCCTCAATGTTTTCTTGGCACTAGTTGTAAAGGAGCAGTGAGACCAATGATCGAATTATTCGCTCGAAGTGTCAGCCTACATAGTACATAGCCCATGAAGAAAGTTACGGTCATAAATTAAGACTAGGGTTGGCACGCTCAAGTAATTCGCCGTGGGTTGCGACAGCCGAAATATTAAGTTGAAATAACCTATTTTTATTTATGGTATAAAGGGGAAATCCTTCACGTTTGAATTTATGTCAAAAGTAAAGTAAGTACCTAGTGATTTTTTGCCGTTCTGGCTAGCCATCGTCCTCGTTGTAACGACTGAAGTCCATGTTTTTGTTGAAAAAGAGTGTCACAGTGCCAGTAATTAAGCAAATTTTCGCTTCTGCCTCGCCTGTAGACGCGTCCGACTATTCATAATCGGTTGTGAGTATGTAGGTACTTACCCTCAGATGGTTTGTAATTCTTAGGGATGAATTATGCTAGACAGTGTGGGGCACGAGCCGTGCCTCGTACATAGGAGGCACGGATTCAAAACTAACATTTTATATGACGCGAACATCGAGCCTTAATGCTATACCGCGCGACGTCCGCGTCCGTGCCTCTTAAATCCCTTAATCGAATGCAAACGTAAAAAAGTACCTGCTTACTAAAATAATATTTAGCCTTTAATGGCTTTTTGTCCAGTTATTATTTACAGTAAATAATTTTCTCGTATAAATATTGATATTGAAATCCTTTAGCATTTTACAAATCGCTAAACTATTTCGTATCGTATTTGGTATCTAAATATCGCGGTGCAGTTTACGGAGGCAAAGCAAACAAACGAATGCGGTCTAAACATAGGTAAGTAGCGCATGGAACAAGAAAACATGAGTTGTTTCTTAATTAAGGTTTTTATTAAATTGATGCTCGGAGTTACTCGACTTAATTTGCCTTTGAGTGTAATCACATTACACCCACTTCGCTTTTCATCTTTTGGCTTTTACGAGTTGAAAACGTTTGGTTTTTGGACGGCTGAAATGGGAGAAATCGTTTGTCTATGGTGGACGTTTAAGTGTAAGTTCAGAATCTGAACTTCAGATTATGTAATATGTTATATTTAATAACTTTTGTTATATAACACGCCCACATTGTTTAATATCGCTTATCATCCTATTCCTATGAAACATGCTAAATAACTATGTTTTATAACAATGACATGATATGTTACATAGTCTAGACTCAGGACTCGCTCTACTGTACCTAACGGAAGTGAAGAAATAGTTTATTAAAATAAAAACTTCAAAAATAACTTTATTACCATTTTCTTAACAAAAAGTAAAATTTATTCTACCTATATTAGGTGCTTATTTTTTTTGTTATTATCACAATTTAACTGAGATTAGTTATCGTTCTCTATACGTTGCTCGTCAAGAAGAAAGCAATATTTTTTGGCACGTAGGTACGTATGTTTTGTGTTGACTCCTAATAGAACTCTTCTAAATTGGTAGATATTATGGATGTCAATGAACGATAAGAAAACAATATGAGACGGTGTGAGGCCTAACGAACTGGAATTGCCTAAGGTGGAACGTGATCGGTTATATTATATTATGAGCAACGTATCGGAATTTTTGTGTTTATGTTTATTCTACTTGTTCTAGTAATGATCCACGAGTGATTTGAAAGTTTGCTTCCCAATTGAAATTGGGGGATTAGGGTTTGAACTAAAAACATTTTTTATACATTTTATACACTTTGACTCTAATCAAAATTAGCAATTTAAAACCAAATATTTCGCAAACGGACTCCTAATTATATAATACCTATTTTTTTTTTCAACGATACCCCACACTATAGGGTACACGACGAATAAAAACAGCTAGTAGGGGAGACCGGGGGCAAAAGTAACAGTTTTTAGTTCGTGGCCGATTTTGCCAAAACTGTTGATATCTAAAAAAATCCTGTTATTCTCCAAGAAACTTAGTTTAAGTGTCTACCAACTTGTCTAGTCAACGTTAGCGTACTAATCGTAATTATGTTGCAATCCCACTTTTAAAAAGGAGTGTCGAGTGTTACAATTGACCCATAGTGCGGGGTCGTTTGTTACATTGTTTTGATGAACAATAAAATTACAATGTTAATGAATTTAGCCATATTTTAATTTTAAAAACAATCACAATCTTAAATAGAATCAGTATTTTAATTGGTAACTAAAATAAATGCTTTTACTTCTTCAAGCCGCTTCGAAACAAAAAAAATGGCTGCCTGTAAAGTCGGTTTACGGACAATGGTTTTACGTGATAACGTCTATTTCGTAGAAGAATAATTTATGATATAAATAATGTAATGTAAGAACGTAATGGAAGCCCTACGCACGGAGCCGCGGTGCTACTCGCCAGTTGTGTCAGCTTGAACATGGCTTGACGCGCCACCGCGACCCGCGTATCTAGCTAGATTATAATATTAAATTTCATACTAACTATACGATTTTAAACATATTTGAGTTGAAAATTTGGTTTAAATCGTTTTAAATATCAGGAGCTGCGCGACATCTGTGATTTTCTTGACTACAACTAAAGTCCGAGTCGATGTACTGTGTAAAGTTCTTTCAAGTAGTTCATACCTATAAACAGAGATGACGCTATTGTAGATTTTCTTCCAAGCGGACCGATTACGCTTAAGTGGGAGAGAGACGGCCGGTCTAGCGTGCCTCTCTCTCTAATGCTGCGCGCGCTTCCGTGACGTTACTCGGTTTTCGTGAATGCCTCTCAGGCTCATCGTCTTTATAAACGTTATCACGTTAAAAAGTATACACTTCTCTTTATAACTGATCAAAAGCGAATATATTACTATCTAAAATTACAATTTTAGACAAGTTATAAGCACTACGTCATTAAATACCATTTAAATCGTACATTTCTTTGATGAATTCAACAATAATCAATAACAACAAATTTGTATGAAAACGTGTGTGTTACTAACAACCCCCTGTTACATTTAACCCCTATATATTATATATATTATGTCATATTTCTGCGAACAAAAAGATTACAAGCACCACATGAACCAACAATACGAACAGCCCCTCTCTGAATCCGGTTAAGGGGATCCACTTGAGTAGTCGGTGCTCCAGCCCAAAGATGGAATGGATGAATTTCCGTGTGCGAAGCTGCGGGCAATAGCTAGTGTAAAAATAAAAGAAAAAAGGCAAATAAATGTAGATATTTAAGATTTCCAAAATGCGCTTCCGGAAGAATGTTTTTGTCCTAGATTTGCGATTGATGACACTTTAATTATTAATAAAGATCACTTATTAAGATTTAATAAAATATGATATTTAATATGTGATCTCCAATACAAAAAAAGGATAAAAGTTCTGACTAGATAGAAATGATGTAATGATTGCCCAGCCATCACGTGAAGATTCATTAATATAATATTTTATTCGGGTTAAGGTGTGTGTATGTGTGGTGGGTTCGGGTGTCACTGGGTAGAGGTTTTCCCACGAAGAGGATAGCAACTAAGATATATAAAGTAATATAAACGAAACTTTTCGAAAACCGCATTTTCTAATTCACGCGAGTGAAGCTGCACTCCTAAGCTGCTCTACTAAGTAGTATGAAAATACTAAAGATTTCTTAATGGCTGAAAATATTAGGTAAAACAATTATTTTAACCTCGGGGTTATTTGTAGCAAGGGGTCAATAGTAACGTTACTATTGACCCCGAAAAAAATGGTACAATTATTCCTGAAGACTGTTTTATTTAAAAACAAAAATAAATCAGAAACTCTGAACACTATTTTACTTTTGCGATAAGGTTTATATTGTGTGATACATATAGATTGTAATATTTGTTGTTAATTTACTTATACTTTGTAAATTAAAGAGTAATAACTGATTTTTCAAAGTACGAAAAAATACTTCGGGGCTGTCCAAATGGCAATAGTCAATTACACACATCCACGCTGCTCGGAGCACATTGCTCAGTGGTTAGCCTACCCGAGCACGTTACGGCCTATGTCCCCTCGGCTGCACACTCTTCAGCGTTGCTTGCCAACCAAAATATCACCAACGTTACTATTGCCCCGTGATACTTTTGCCCCCGGTCTCCCCTAGGCTACTCGCTGACTCTGCGCCTACAGCTCACACGTACGCACCACACGTACTACACCCGCGCACGTACGCCGTCCGTTAGCGGGCTTCAAGCCAGCAGCCGCCGTGCTCAAAGCATGCGGGCCGCTCGCTTGAAGTGTGCGATACGCCAGACGTTAACTATTGAGGGACAAGGTTGCGGTAAGCTCGCTTACCGCGCGCTGGCTGCTAATTTTTGTTGTTACTGTAAAGTGCACCTACAGAGCACGATGATAAGTTTATATTTGAATTCTCATACTTTGGTTGGGTGGGAGCGGTGTCGTGTAAGTGGGCTACGGCCTTAAGGGTCTCAGCGCTTTGCTTCAGACAGACGGACCGGACGGATGGACAGACGGACAGACTGACAGACGGACAGGTGGACGGACGGAAATGACGATATTATAAGGGTTCCGATTTTACTTCAGAACCCTAAAAAGGTGGTCTGGTTACCTACCTAAAAATGTAATTTCAGTTATGTATACTTAGTACATAACATAATTATGGTCAGTTCAATAAGTAAAAAATATCAAAAGTTCTAACTAGACTACGTCTTGATTCTCTCTTTTATTATCTTCAGGACATAACTTACATAGGTACTTCCTTTTCATAAATAAAATTGCCTTCGCCAACAATTCCCCGACGTCAAAAGAATCGCTCGACATAAATGAGCTACTTTGTATTCTCGGTCCAATTTAATTCCCAGTAATGCGCAAGCAAACAATTCCCGCGGAGTTGCAACGCGAGGCCGGGAATTTATATGACAATCAAATATGTGACTCTCGCGAGATATTGTCGGTGATGGATATGATTTACTTAAGTAATTCACGATTGCATTCTACTCGAAATTCCCGAGCACGTTCTTGGGAATTAATAAAAGGTTTATCGAATACCATACAGTATCATAGGTAAGTAGGTAAGTAGGTACTTATATTAACTGCTTAAATTAAAGAAAAGGATCAGTCAAGCTATTAGAAGCTATTGGATTGCTGCGATGGAAAAAGTAACTGATGGAATGGAATTGATGCGACCTTAGGAGTAGTAAAGAGTAGTTGAAATATAAGGGGCTCCATAGGAATATCCCGGTGACTAAGTTCAATTTCTTTGTTCGTATTGTAAGCTATATTATCCTAGTCGTATCCTAATTATAAACCTATTGTATCCTAATTCTTACATGTTACATTGTAGCAGATGAGCGCTTGGATGGAGTTTTTGAGGAGCAATGAGATTCTTCACAAGGTTACAAGTTGAATAATTTATTTAGAAAATGTACACGTATTTAAACAAAAGTTGAGATACAGGGTAGCCAATGAGAAAATAGTTTAAAATACTTAATACATGTAAAAAATTCGACGAAATCAGAAGAAAATTGCGGCGCAATCGGTCCTCGATGTCTCTGTGAGGTCACGCTGCGACGTAGTCTACTCACGATGTTGAATTAATTTCATATTTATTTTGATGAAAAATTTAACTTTTAGAATTTTCAAGGAAAACATTTTCTTTTGCATTGAAAATTAGTTGACGATAGTGTAGGTAAGTACCCGCTACACATACATACATATATACTCGTAGTAGGTAACGCAATGTAACCGTGTAGGTAGAATAGGGGCAACGGTATTGCCGGCTTCGAAATCTTCAAATACTAACCCCAATCCCATACCTTCTTGCTCGAGTCAGTCGCCGAGTATACTACAGAACCTTGTAGGTACTTATTAGTGTCAAATTATAGGTCTTCACCTATGAGACCATCGCAAAGCTACAAGAGTTACAGCTGGAAGCTCTCCGTCACCCACCGTAATCACCGGACCTTGCCCCAACAGATTTCTACTTTTTTCAAATTTTGAAAATTTTTTAAGTGGGAAAAAGTTTAACACCCGAGAGGCAGTACAAAACGCTTTAGTTAGATAATTTGGGCCAGTACTTTGATTAGTTAATTTTTTTTTTATATTTTAAAATTTTCATACAAAATCTCTAATTTCATAGATCTAACATTTACTCATCATGAAAAATCAAACAAATGTACAATAAGTAGGTTAAATAGGTCAAATAACAAACATATTAAAAACTAAATTGTCAGGGTCGTAATTATCAAAAGGAGATCCCCAATTTTCGGCCTCGAACCATATGTAATCTGTGCTAGAACATCGGACTAGACAAGTGTAAACTATATACCAAAAAATTCGTCTTATTTATAAGATAAACCTATTTAAATCTTAGCTTCAGCTGCTCTTGCCAAATGAACTAAATAATGCAAAAAAGTTTTCACAGTATTTACCTCATTACATACGATTTTATAATCGATTGAATCGATTGATATTGATCGATTGATGGAACATAATAATATATTTTATGTATTATTTACTGATTATAATTATAATATTAATTTATTTTTACATATTTTCGTATTCCATATAAATCAAAACTATGTAATATATTATAATTACCATTTAATCTTTACGCTAATTTTATTAAATTACATTTCGAATATTTTGACATCGATTAATCGATTGACAAAAAAGATGATGTAATCCCTAATAATGTCATTTTGGTTTTGGTAACCATAGTATTTATAAATAACACCACAACGTAGTGATTAAGTACTCTGTGAACACCACTGTATTGTCATATTTGTCATCGATCTTTAATCTTTCTACGCGTGTTTTGTATATTTTTACTATCAAATATTTTCAGCGTATTTGGAGTCCTATTTACTATTGAAACTCATCGACACGCACACAGTGATTTTAATTTTCTGTTGTATTCGCTTTCGTACTTGTGTTTTGGTGAATGTGTTTCGCAGTTTCGCTACAATTTCTTGCAAACCAATAAGTACTATATGAATATGGACTCCTTAATCGCCTGTTTTCTGACTGACAAAGGTTCAGAATAAGTCCTGAACACTGGATAACGTACCCTATACATCTTTAGAAGATCAGGAAGTTGTTGTGGCCATACTTACAATGAGTATATTATGGTATCTTGATTGGGCAAGGTACTAACGAAATATAGCGCCTCCTGCACAACTACACGAAATATTAATATATTATAATAATAACTAATAAAATCTCTTGAAATATGCAATTTTTTTATGACATTAGTTTTGGATGAAAACCATTGAAGTAGTAGATAGTATAATAGACACTCGCCAACTTAGTTTTAGCCATTAAACTCGTAGTTTAAGTGTTAGTATTTGTGAAAAACGTTTGTGTGTTGGTGTTTGGTTTATAGTAAGTGTAACATACATATTAAATAGCACTGTGACACGAGTATGACATAATCATAACCTATAATTAAGGTGATTCATTCTAGGATTTCCTTAGTTGGCCATTGCTGGCAGCCGTGAAAATGGGAGAAATTGAACCTTTTGCAATAATCTAATTAACAGCCAATTTCCAGTCTTGTCTACTTAGGCCTGAGTTTCTATGGAAACTGGGGTTCTCCTTTCAAAATTCGATACAATTGAGGTACGAGCTATGAGTTTGGTTTGACATTGTTTATTGTTCGACTTTATGCATTTGACCCTTAGCAAATAATCCGAAAAATCTAGTGACATCCCTATACTATAATATTTTCTTAAGTCCCATGTCCCATGTGTGCAGTTTATTAATTCTCCGCGAGTGCGACAGCCGAGATTGTGCTTTCTTGTAAGTTGCGCGACATAAACGGAACATATTGACGGGCAAACACAAACAAATTTTATTTGTGAGCAATATGAAACATTAGATATTAACGCTAGCGTACAGACAAATAGTTCTTAAGTTCATGCTCCTTGCGTCAGGATAAACTAGATTGTCCTAGTATAAACTACTTAGATTGTCCTAGGCCGATCTAGTTTATCCTTACACATGTAACTGTCTGTTCACACCTGAGACAACAGCGCGAACAAAGCGAAGCAGGGCAAAACCGACCTTTTTTCCTGAAAAATCAGAATTATTTGGCCTATGGCAAACCCCTCAGATTACCTTCTATCTATTCTTCTTGCTACAAAATCCAGTAGGGTGTCAGCCCTCTGCTCCCCACACTACGCCTATGCAGTATTCGCTTAAGAATACTTTCTATATAACATTCTGTAGCTGCGTTGTCGTGGGTGACTACCACAAACACGAAATGACTCAAGCACATTGTCAAGTACTAACTTATTTCATGTAATAATCTAACATTTTAACAAAAAAATAACCGACTTCAAATGTAGTACATTGTACTTTTGACATGGATAACATTGTCAGATCTCGCTCAAATTTATGTGGGACTGCACTACAAGCACCAGCTTTCAATTAAAAAAAGAATCATCGAAATCGTTTGGCGCGATATTGAGTTTTTCGTCCATTTATCGCGCACAAACTTAATGCAAATTTAAGACTTATATGATTTTGACATGGATGACATTGTCAGATCTCGTTCAAATTTATGTGGAACCACACGACAAGCACCAGCTTTCGATTAAAAAAAGAATCATCCAAATCGGTTCACCCAGTCCAAAGTTCTGAGGTAACAAACATAAAAAAAATACAGTCGAATTGAGAACCTCCTCCTTTTTTTGAAGTTGGTTAAAAAAAAGACTCGTACGCAGCACATGCCAGCGTCTGTCGCAGCACCGTCGCCCAACCAAACGGACTGCATAATTTCACATTGTGTGATAATTTGTCTTGTCGTTCTGTCGCCCGTGTGAACAAGGCCTAAAGCATATATTTCCCGAAGCTCAGCGAGGACGGGTTGCTAGTTATAATAAACACTTTTACTGTCAGCTCCCTGCGGTCTAATATTCAGCGGTAAATAGCCACTTTACACAAGAGTTTAAATTTAAGCAGGAATATCAAATATCGCGCCAATTTTATAAATCTCTCGCCCATAAAGTCCGGCCTTTGAGGCATGAGATTTATGATATTACATTCTTTCGCTTGCTTTGAAGTGGGTTGCAAATAGTATATTTTAATATATTGATATTTACCTGTTCGCATACAATAACATACGCTTTGGTCGTTATCGGCTTATGTCAATTGTAAGTGATAGACTGATAGACTTTGGGTGCGATGTGATTTACATAACAAGTCTATAGACAGGTATAGAGAGTCGAGATACATGGGTTAAGTATGCTTATTATAAGAACCAGAATAACTAAAATAGGTACCTGTGATAGGTATAAAATAGGTATGCCATTCACTATTCGTGCAATCATAAAATATTATAAATAACTACAAGGGTTCCATTTTGACCACAAAACCCTAAAAATGATTTATTTTCGTTTTTATGGAAATAGCCGGCAAACGAGCTGACGATCCATCTGATGGTAAGTGGCTATCGCCGCCCATGAACATCAGCAACACCAAAGCCATCACTGATGCGTTGCCGGCCAAGAAAGAAAGAAGAAAAAGAAAGAACTGTCTCTCAAGCCCCCAGCCGGAACACGACGAGTCGTTTGGCGGCTGACTCATGCTCGAGGGTGGTAGCTATCCAGGCGAACCCCTGGAGAAATAATAATAGTAATAATGGTATTAATTAACAATTAAAATCAATACTACCAATATAATCCCTCCGAGGGCCCTACCACCAGCGGGCCGGATTTAGTCGCCTTTTACGACACCCTTCCGGCGTGGGATTGGGGTTAGTATTCTAAGCCGCCCCAATACGGACTAAATTATTTTTTTCTTTTTTTTATGGTAAGTGATCACCGTTGCCTATCAACATCCCAAAGGATATCAGTTAAACTCACAACCATTGATACGTTGGTGTAGAAAAATAGAACGTCAGCCCTTTATGCTATAAAAAACATGAATTTAAAAAAGTATAGTGATTTATCTTATATTCTTTTTTTTGGAAAATAATTTTGCATCAAGTTTTTGCATGTATTTATTCAAATGAAACAAATGTGTGTTTCCTGGTCAGCCTTTATTTTTATCACACTTATTTTAGAGAAAAAAATATTTTATTAAAAAAATTTCGTGCAATTAAAGAGTAAAAAAACCAATAAACCGTAAGTGATCATGAACGTAGCGCATAAATAAGTTAGACAGTACGTCCGATGTATCATATATGATTCATGTGATATAGTAAAAACTGTATCAACACGCTCAAGTATCATAAGTGATTTATACTTTTACTTTTTCGGACAATTTACATGTATGAAAGTACGTCGAAAATGTATACTCACCCTGCAAAAATACAAATATAAACTGAGTTTAGAAAAAAGTCCTGGGACGTAAACATGTTAAAAAATGAGAGGTGTCAAGGGACACCCGGATGGAACGAAGTTCCTTTCGATTAAATATTGTTTTGTTGTACAGCGCCATCTCTGTAAAACTTAATTAATCACGCTAGCGTGATTCAGAAAGTTGTACAGTACAGCGCCATCTCTGTAAAACTCACTGAATCACTTCAAAAAAAGTGTCGTCATTCGCAAAATCAAAAAGTGTCGTAATTTTCTGTCTAGCCCCCTTTCACAACGCGCGATAAGGAACTTCGTTCCAAAATTTATTTAGTATGGGGACAGAGAACCAGTTAATCCTGTTTGTATTACGCCTTAGGTAGTTAACTTTACCAACTGTCGCGTCAGACCGCTGATTAACATCGAACCCACAAGCTACTGTAATTAACTTGTCGGTCACACTTTACGTTAAAATAGTTATAGATACAACTCCGTAATTAGGACCAGTTTTATTAAACAGAGTTTGTTTAAAGCTGAGCTTAGACTACATACGACACTACAAGGATGTTGACACTAATTATAAATTAATATTTATGTCTCAAGTATTAGTGGTAACATTTAAAGGCCTAAAATATGATTCTTTTATCGAAATCAATCACAATAAATTAAATATCATTAATTTGAAATGTTAAAAATTGTACTCACTGTCACGTGATCTCATACGCTATTTTGAGAATATGACGTCATTGTTCTTATTTTATATGGAAATTCAACAAACTTCAGTAGACAGTATTGATTATCGGATATTGACGTCACGTGACGTTTTTGGTGGGAAATTTGATAATTATTTTTATTTATCAATTTTTGTTTTTAAATTGAAGATTATTATTTTGACGACCCGTGTGGCGCAATGGTTACCATGCCGGATCGCCGCGCCGAGGGTCCTGGGTTCGATTCCCAGCGAGGCGGAAATTTGAATGATGAGTTTGAATTTCTGTTCTCGGTCTGGGTGTGAATGTCCTTGTCTTGTGTGTTGTCCATGGCACCCACGACACAGGGAATCCTAGTGTGGGGCTATGAGTGTGAAGCGTTATTTAAAAAAAAAAAAATAAATCCCACATGGTATTTTCTTCTTGTAAGACGTGATCGCAGCATTTCTTCCATCGATCAGCGATTTTACGAATTGGTGAGGTATTAATTTTTAATATAAATCAGTTAACACAATTACAGAACACAACCGTTCGGAGCTATGCCTTCAACTGGTCACTGTGAACTTGACCTTGTAATTTGAAAAGATTTGATTGGTTACGGGGCGGTGCTAGGCTGGCGAACAATGATGACTCACTGCATTCTTAACGCGAACGAACCTGAACGGATTTTCATTAAATTTAGCACAGAGCATGATGTAAAATAACGTATCCCGGATTACATTTATCCCGGATTATACTTATCCCGGAAAACAAGGGTAAAGTCGCGGGGCAGCGACCAGAGCGCTTGTACATTTACGAGTATTATGTTCGAGCACTCTGAAGAAGAGATCCTTGCTCTGCAGTGGGTTATTATTTACTATTGAAGCCATGAAACTTAGGTAGGCACTGATTATTTGAAATTTTAATTATGAATGTCCTAAGCTACACTATATTCTATTTCCTTTTTTATTTACGTATACCTATTTTAAACAGTCTCGTTAGGACCAATTTAGCTGACGTTAGCTAAGTTAAATTTAGGTCTATTACATTCGAATTTTGCGTTCTGGCATAATGAATGAACAATAATTTAGGTTTATTAAACAACGGTTTTATACGCGCTTTATAAAATGCAGACGCTGAGCTAATCTAACGTATACGATACGATGATGATAACGCAATGATAATGAATAATTATAACGGACGTATCATTAATGAAACGCGAGCGTGCGCTCGTTAATCATCGCGATCTCATTCTCGTTTTAATTGTACAGTCGCCGACTAATCTGTTAAGGGCATTTTATTTTTAACCAACTCAAAACTGATTAGATCACTGACAACTTAAAACGCGTGGGAACACCATATTGTTAATAAGTTCAGTAATTCTTTTCCTTAGCTCAGGAACGAATCATTTTCACGACCGATTTCCGCTTGGTCTGGATCTTTTAATATCACAATGAAAATCCTTTGTATAAAATCAGTAGATCAACTGCGGGTAAGCAGACTTCGGGTAAGCAGATTTCACACATGACGGAATCATCTTGAGAATAAAAATATTACCTGCACGGTGGTAATATTCAAGGATATTTTTATATTTCGGCTAAGGTTCTTAAAGCAGCTTAATAGAATTAAAAAGTAGGAGTGCTACCGTTAAATATTATAAATTTCTATTTCAACACATAAAATATTTCTTAACACTTTTGTCTCCAACTGTACACATCGAAACCGCAGCAGGGGTTGATTAGTTTTTAATGATCAGTTTGAAAAATTGATTTCAGTAAATTAGAAAATGTAACGTACGACGTGGCAAGGGGTTTAACCACTAAATAACTACTATCTAATATTCTACTAATCTATCTATAAAGACATACGAATGCAACTAGTATTTTTTATATCTTATAAGTTAATGCTTGACTACAATCCCACCTGATGGTAAGTGGCGATGTAGTCATGGATGGTAAAATGCACTAACTTAGTAAAAGCCTTGAAGTATTTCAAATCTTCGGTGATTAGGGGCCATTCATTAATTACGTAAGGACGATTTTGCTTATATTATATGGATAATGACATGGAAGATTTCTCAGACCCATTTTTATATAAGATTTTATTTAATTTTAAAAAGGAATGAAATGCATTAAAATTCACAATTTGACGAAAAATAATAAAATTGTAGACGGACGGATAAAAAATCCTTTTTTGAAATAATTAGTGTTCAGACAATAAAATATGTTAGAAGTCTATGTTAGAAGTCGCAATCAATTGTACTCATAAAATATAATATTACGCAAGAATGTCTTTAACCCCCTCTCCCCGTAGTAAGGACATGTAGAGATTCCGAGAACCCCCCCCCCCCCCTTACGTAAGTAATGAATGGCCCCTTATCAAGTTTGCTAAATTAGAGATTATACGTGTCCGTAACTGTGATATCTTCATCAAATTAATCGAGTCGTGTTATCAGCTATTTACATAACAAGCCCTTTTCTTTTCCCAATATCTGTCGTGATATTGCCATGACACGAAATAAACGCACAATGTCCCTAGACTGTTAACATAATTTTATTATGTATTACTCGGAGAAGTCTGGGGTGTTTAATAGCATTAATAATTCTTATTGCCATCCCCCTATCATCCTTACTTCGTTTGAGCTCATTACAGCCGGTGAACCCACTCATTATGTCGGCAATGAAATAGCACGATTACGTGTGAAATGCTCACAGACGTCTTATGCCAAATCTACGCCACAGCTACGCTACAGCTATGCCACAGCTACGCCACAGCTATGCTACAGCTACACCACAACTACGCTGCATCTACGCCACAGCTACGCCATAACCGTACGTACTACGTTTTAGCCGTATTGGGGCGGCTTAGAATACTAACCCCAATCCCACGCCGGAAGGGTGTCGTAAAAGGCGACTAAATCCGGCCCGCTGGTGGTAGGGCCCTTGGAGGGATTATATTGGTAGTATTGATTTTAATTGTTAATTAATATCATTATTACTATTTTTATTTCTCCAGGGGTTCGCCTGGATAGCTACCACCCTCGAGCATGAGTCAGCCGCCAAACGACTCGTCGTGTTCCGACTGGGGGCTTGAGAGCCAGTTCTTTTTCTTTCTTTTTCTTCTTTCTTTTTTGGCCGGCAACGCATCAGTGATGCCTTTGGTGTTGCTGATGTTTATGGGCGTCGATAGCCACTTACCATCAGGTGGATCGTCAGCTCGTTTGCCGGCTATATCCATAAAAAAAATAGCTACGTCACAGCTATGTCACAGCAACGCCGCATCTACGCCACAGCTACGCCATAGCTACGCCACAGCTATGTCACAGCAACGCCGCATCTACGCCACAGTTACGCCGCATCTATGCCTTAACTACGCCACAGCTACGCCACAGCTATGCCACAGTAACCTTAGTAGTTTGATGAGTAATTTACGCAGTAGATCGAAACACCTTCATAGATAGGGAGCGATCAGGGGAACGACCTTCGAATATCTTAATTATCGAGAATACGAGGTAGAAGGTATAATACACGTAACATTAGGGAGCAGACGAGCCACCTAATGGTAATTCTCTAGATTCTCTTACAATTGTATTTTGGCATTAATATTATTTCATTTTTGAAATTGAATTGAATTGAATTGAAAAATACTTTATTGCTCTTACAAAAGGCGGGCTTAATGCTAACACAAATTCTTATTTATTAATATTGATAAAATTCGATATTCAAAAGACGTTTTATTTTTTCGGTAGCAGTTTCTTTCCTTTAACTTTTTATAACATTATTATAACAGGTACTAAACTATTACTATCAATGCTATCAACAATAACCAAGCTTCGAAGAGGAAGGCGAATCATGTGACATTTGATAAATATCTGCGCCCTTTCATTGGTCGAAGTTACACAGCAATTCAAAGCAACAACCCATAATTGTCCCACTGCTGGGCTCGGGATCTCCTCTCACAATATGAGGGGTACAGGCTATAGTCTACCACGCTGAGCAAGTGCAGATTGGTAGACTTCACACACCTTTGAGAACATTATGGAGAACTCTCAGGTGTGCAGGTTTCCTCACGATTTCGGCAAAGGAAAATTGCCGAAGCAAGTGATAATTGAGTTATAATTAATTATTGTAATACGCACATAATATTTGAAAACTAGAGGTGCGTGCCAGGATTTGAACTCGGGCCCCTGCGATCGGGGGACCAACAGTTAGACTGCTTTTTACATCTACAAAGTAAAACACCGACACCTTTTATGAGTAAGGCCTATGATTGGTGGAAATTGTTCATCCAATAATACGGATCATTGCCTTCAGGTACCTCTTCGAAGCTTGCCCTCCAAATGAGATATACTTCTTGATTACTACCCGTTTTTACACGCTTTATATTAGCTTCACCTGTATGTTTGTTTGTAACTTGTAACCGACTCCTTTGGACTTGATTTTGACACACTTCAAACGGTCAGATTTTTTTTAAACTTCGTAGATTTATCGAGGACCAATTTCAATATTGAAACAAAAGAAGATAGAAAGAAAGAAAAAAACCTAAATTTTATTTCAATAAATCAAACTGAAAAATTAAAAAATAAATAATGGTTAAAAAAACTCCCTTTTATTTACGTGTTTTTTTAGTTTTTTTTAAACTATTATTTAATACATAAAACAAAGGTGATTGATACATAAATAAATGTTATAATATTATAATACTTTGCTCGATGGGCATTTCAATTGCTAACCTCGGCTCGTCCGTAATCTAATCAAACTGAACCGTTATAGCCGATTCCAATTGAATGTAAGACGAGTTCAGATATTATTATTGAATCTGGCTCAAGCTACGATATTGGAACTTCAGCACAAATATGAAATTAATTCGAACAAATCTCAGGCTGAAACCACCCCAAACATTGCCTATAGGAGCATTTGTAAGCCAAATTGAATGATTTTTTTTAAATAAGCCTGTACTAAACCAAAAACTAAGTTTATTTTATTTATTTGTTTTTTGCAACAAAAACTTATACATCAATTTTCAAACTAATCAACCGATTATAGACGTTGGGAAAAATTGGGTTTTTAATATGGCAATGAAATTTATAAAACTGTAACAAATATCAAGTCAAAAAAAGAGTTGTATGGAATTTTTATTTTTCTAAAATGATGATTATTTTCGATTTAATACCGACCGAAAAATCTTAACGATCACAAACCAGAAATATTATTTTCAATATAACTAGTCCAGCCATAAGTTCTGTTACAAATGAAAATGCTTTTTTTTAAATGAAGTAATGTAATATTAATAAAATTTATACCTACATATTTGTTGGTCTCAGCAAAAAATAAAAAAAATATTCTATTCGAAATGGCCACCTTTGGCTTTTATACAGGACTTTAATCTGTTTGGCCACGAATCTATGAATTCACGCACTGTTTCCAAGGGAAATTTCGCCACTGCTTGCTCCAAAGATTTTTTAAGAGACTCAATGTCGTCGTTTAGAGCAGGCCATGTCCTCTAAAACTGACCATAATTTTAAGTCTAAAGGGTTGAGCTCTGGGCTAGATGAGGGCCAGTCTTCAGCTCTTATAAAGTCCGGAACATTGGTTTCAAGCCAGGCTTGGGTAGTTCGTGCCTTGTGACCAGGTGCAGAGTCCTGTTGGAAAGTCCACGGTATATTTTTAAAAAGAGTATTGCTGAGAGGTTTCACAACATGATCCAAGACTGTATCTTGATACACTTTGGCTGAAGTTTTCACTCCTTTTTCACAAAAATGCAGTTTTGTGACTCCTTTATAAGACACGCCCCACCAAACCATCACTGACGCAGGATGATGACCACGTTGTACCTTCCCGACCACTTGAGCAGCTTCTTTAGAACTGTGAGCGTACACTTTATCATTTTGCTTATTGTAGTGTTCTTCAATCGTGAAATTTTTTTCATCGGTAAAGAGGATATTTCTGTGCCTTTCACCTGCGTATCGCGATAGAAGGCGTTTTGATCGATCCACTCTCTTTAATTGTAAAGATTGATTTAGGGCATGTCCTGTATATCGACGATAAGCACCGAGCTTCAGGTCTTGTTTTATAATAAGCGACAGAGTCCTAGCGGGAATCTTCATTTCTCGCGATAAGATTTTTTTCGACGGGGTTTCGACGAATTCTGGCTTTAACAGCATTAACAGCCTTTGTAGTTCTAACAGCACGCGGCCGCCCCGATCTTTTCTGGTCTTCGACAGACGAAGTGTTGTTGTATCTGTTGATTGTACGATATACGAACATACGGCTGATACCAAGCTTTTGAAGTGTCTAGAATATGACCGACGGCACCATAGCCACTTTGTGCAAGGCGATCACTGCAATCCTATTTTCTTTAACACCCCATTCCATATTGTAATTTGATAATGAACACGAAAAAGTATGTGAAATGGCGCGAAATCAAAAGAAGTTTTTAAAATAATACCTATACGTGTTCCAAATTCAAAATAATTAAAAAGCTGAAAAAAAGAAAAGTTTTTATGTAACAGTATTTATGGCCAGACTAGGTAGGTACATAATTATTATATCGAAAAATATGTGAGGAGAAAACACCTTTCTCGGCAAACGAGCTGACGATCCACCTGATGGTAAGTGGCTATCGCCGCCCATGAACATCAGCAACACCAAAGGCATCACTGATACGTTGCCGGCCAAGAAAGAAAGAAGAAAAAGAAAGAAAGAACTGGCTCTCAAGCCCCCAGCCGGAACACGACGATTCGTTTGGCGGCTGACTCATGCTCGAGGGTGGTAGCTATCCAGGCGAACCCCTGGAGAAATAATAATAGTAATAATGGTATTAATTAACAATTAAAATCAATACTACCAATATAATCCCTCCGAGACCCTACCACCAGCGGGCCGGATTTAGTCGCCTTTTACGACACCCTTCCGGCGTGGGATTGGGGTTAGTATTCTAAGCCGCCCCAATACGGCTAAAACCTATTTATTCTCTTCATCAAATGTATATCAATACGCATCAAGTCAAACTGCAAACTTGACAAGTAAACTTAATCGTGTATGGCCAGCTTTATGTAATCTTTGAAGCTTAAAGCAATCAGGTCCGGCTTCTGTCGCCTCTTAGTACACTATACCCTATTAACCCGGCATGGAATTGAGTTCAATATTCTTGGCCGCCCCAAAACAGCTAAACGTGCACTCTGCTTAGAATAAGCCAACTTTAACGTTGACTGAATTTCCCTGAGGGTTCTTTATGAATTGTATATAAAATGATACCGAGCTATTTCGCCTTTTAAGCACATTTTAAAGCTAGCCTGCAAGACCACAGCCGCTTTGATAACTTTATTTTTGTTCGGAACTCAAACAGCTTTCGGTGAGTTTAGTTTGCCCATCAAACAAACTTTGTGGTCGGTTTTATATATTTATTCGATATGAAATTACAGTAAAGTGTAATATTTTCATTGTAACTTTGCCTAAAGTCGTCTCGTGATGAAGCATCTTAAGTTAAATGAAATTAATTTTATTCTAAATTTTATTACGAGTAAGGTAAACACCCCAATTATGGACAGTTTAACAACAAATTTGTGGTATTTGTGAAAATTTACTTATATTGTGAAAGTTAGGGTGCTGAACGTACATAAAGTGTAAAGTCCTGTGCTTATTCAACATTTCTGCTGTATTACGCGTCAGATACTGCAATTGATTTAAGTTTAATTAACAAATAAAAATTATAACTTTTTTACCCAGTTATGGACACCAAGAACCCAGTCATGGACACCCAGTAATGGACATACCCAGTCATGGACACCCAGTAATGGACATATGTAACCCAGTCATGGACATCCAGTAATGGACACGAATTTAATCATATAAACCTAATAGGTAGGCTAGTTATCAACGAATCTATGATGAAAATGCAAAAGAATAATTAAGAATAATTATTAGATAATATCTTTTTAGGGTTCCGAAGTAAAATCGGAACTCTTATAGTTTTTTCGTCATGTCCGTCCGTCTGTCCGGAGCAAAGCGCTGAGACCCTTAGTGCTAGAAAGCTGTAATTTGGCAAGAATATACTTATTTATTAAAACTTCAGAGTCGTGGAATAAAATGCTGAAAAACATTTTTTTTTCAGGGTACCTCCCCTACAGGTAACGTGAGAATGATTTTTTTATTCGTCGCGTACCCTATAGTGTGTGGTATCGTTGAACAGGTCTTCCAAAAATATTATGCTTCTTCTAAGACCATTTTTGGAATTAGGGATCCGTTTGCAAAATATTTGGCTTTAAAGTGCTAATTTTGATTAGAGTTAAGTGTCCTCCCCAGCTGGCTAAACGGTAGGAGTTGAACAAGTGAAAAAATTTTCAAAAATAGTTTACATGATGAATTTACAAGGAAAACTATCACGACTATGTTAGCACAAGTAGTCAATGAAAGTAGTCGATAAACTAACTACTTCAGAACCCTACATTGCGCGTGGCCTGACATGCACTTGTTTAATCAACTTTTCATGAAACATTCACATTAAGGAACTTAGTTAGTTATAAGTTTTCTAAATTGACAATGAGGTTAGCATCAAAGAAGTGAAAATTATTAAAATTGTACTCATATTAAGCTTTTGGAACGAAGTTCCTTATCGCGCGTTGTGAAAGGGGGCTAGACGGAAAATTACGACACTTTTTGATTTTACGAATGACGACACTTTTTTGAAGTGATTCAGAGAGTTTTTACAGAGATGGCGCTGTACTTTACAACTTTCATAATCACGCTGAAACACTGTAAATCATGCTAGCGTGATTCAGAAAGTTGTACAGAGATGGCGCTGTACAACAAAACAATACTTAAATCGAAAGGAACTTCGTTCCATCCGGGTGTCCCTTGACACCTCTCATGTTTTTTTATATATTAATAAGCAATTTACGAACGTAAACGTTATCAGCCTTTCATATACGTATGCATTAATTATAACTACCTAAACTAAAATAAGCTACAAATATTACTATAAAGTACCCAATATAGTACACATCCACACCAACATTTTCATAATTTGCAACGAGCTCATGGTAAAGAATAATACTAGGAGTAAAATTGGGTCAAATTCTGAATACACAATAACAAAGATAAATTTCGATAAAATTATGTCCATTACTGGAACTATACAATTATAGTGCACCAGTTATGAACACCAACAAAATATCAACAAATATAACTTCTCGGAGTAACAACACTGTGTGTTGTTGACTTAAATTTCATGGTTAACCCAATAAACAAAACACATTTTTAATTAAATAAAGCAATACAAAATTAAAAATGAAACTTTTTAGTTACCGCACTAACAATTTCCTTAAGAAAAGCCGCTAATGTAAATTTACAATGACAAACAATTTATAATTCGCACCAACTTGTGTTCTAACAGACCGAATTGAATGAAATGTCAAACTTAGGCAGTTCGATGACTACAGTCTATGACACAGTGTAAAAAATATATAAAAATGGGTTCATAACCATATTCTAGACGATTTCTTTTTTTTTCGTCCATTACTGGTGCCTTGTCCATTACTGGTGCACTTACATTACAACGATTTTTGTATCTTGAGCTACACTATACTTACACTTGAACTTAAGAGAATAACTGAATAAGTTGACAAATGATACACCAAAAATAGGCAAGAAATAAAAATTACTTATTTTTCTACTTACAGTTTCAGAAAACTTATTTGTCTTCGATCTTTTCTATGCCTTATGATTAAACCTTTTATTTGTTCGCACAAACATAGCCCGAAGTCCGAGCCCGAAGTGTGAGATTTACACGTTCCACCATGGTCTCTCTTTTTGACTGAATTTCATGCCTACTGGTCCTAGAACTCGGTAGGTATCTCTTTACCACTATGCTATCATCTAGGAAGGTAGGTAGGAAGTCCTCTACCCAGTCGATAAGGCCAGGGGATATGCCGGGAAGCTGGAAGCTGGAAACTTGGTTAACAGGCTAGCGTGCCAGACCCTATCGAAGGCCTTCGAAACGTCAAGGGAGACAGCGAGCACCTCCCCATTTTTCTCGAGGGCCTCGCTCCATATGTCTGTGACATACGCTAGAAGATCCCCTGTTGACCGATTTCGGCTTTATTCTTCTAGGGCCAATTGTCCACGGCGCTTATTGCAATGATAGCATGCAAGCTGCATAATGAAACATAGGCTATTAGCAGAACGCGACTATGGTGCTGCAGCAATGCTAGCGACATTTGACGATATCGTGCGAATACATCGACAGAAGGCCTTACCATAACTCAAAGTTGTTTTTGCTAGCAAGAGGGTTTGCGAGTTCGGCAACTTCGATGCAACTGGGGATTACCTAAGGTCAACAGCGGTGACCCATAAATCGATTAGCGCCGCGTTCCACGCAATCAGCTAACAAAACAGATTATAATGAATCGATTGGCATTTGGTGATTATCTTTAGTAAGCTGATTTAATCTGTGGCAAAGGGGCGATTACAAACATTCCAATCATGAGCAAAATCCCTGTAGTCCATTTTTTAGATGAGTTCTATTTGGTAAATAACCTGATAGTGACTTTTTATGGTAATTTGTAATTTAAAAGTAAGGCTCACACGAAATGAAAGGAATTTAAAGACAGATAACGCTTATCTTAAAATGTATTGACATTGGAACTCAGAACTAAAGCAATTCGAAAAATTTCAAATCCTTAGTATAAATAGAAACAGTTATAATTCAGCTTGCATAGATTACATCCACACACATTGCAAATTTAATTATTAAGTGAATTTGATTGAATATTAATAGCATTCCATTCATGCTTATAACGTTTAGCGCCATGACAGTAGATACATTTTTGTGCGATGTTAAATCAATATTCAATCTTTGTGTCCAGGATAACGTAACAACTCCATTCGAAGTTTAATTTCCGCATTTATTCGGCCCAGAACGAAACCATACTTCGGTGAAGAATGGGTAACATGTGCTGTCTGAAGTATGTATTATACCTATACCTTTACTGGTTAGAAAACTTCAATTAAAACGCTATTGAGCAGAAAACTTGACTAAAAATGAAAGCAACACACTCCCAAACAATTTTAGTATATAAACATAAAACTCAGATGCCATAAAAACGTCTGACTTTGTAGTGTTCCGGCTGGGGGCTTGAGAGCCAGTTTTTTCTTTCTTCTTCTTTTCTCTTTCTTGGCCGGAAAAGCATCAGGGATGTCTTTGGTGTCGCTGATTTTCATGGGCGACGATAGATGACCACTTACCATCAGGTGAATCGTCAGCTCGCTTGCCGGCTATTTCCATAAAAAATGTAGCAATATTTTCCTCGCATCGGACTTGTAAATGAGGTACTTAACAAACAATCCCATATGGTATAGTGGCTAGGTTACCTGGTTTTCACCTAGGAGGCTCAGGTTCAATTCTTAAGGAACTATTTTCTGTCCGCGGCTTTAAAGCCCACTGGGGCCAACGGCAACCGTATATCGGGAAAGGAATAGATTTTATTAAATTAAAAGTCAATGTTTAATTATTTATTTCGTTGTAGGAAATGCCGAAATTGTTTTTCGAAACGAGGCAAGGATGGGTTACTAGTAGAGAAAAAATTTTGGCACAATATTTTGTCTTGTTTCAAAATTCGAACGTCGTCTTTCATCGAATCGATCGTTAATATTGCTTTCAAGCAACGATGCTTCGGAAAGAAATTAAAAGACAGCGCGCTACGTGCAGGGAAATGTGAACGAAAAGAAAATAGGGTTATTGCAGTTGAAATGAGCACTCAGAATGAATGCGGCGATGTAATTTGATGAAAAGTAGTGGAATAAAAGAAAAATATAATCTTGAAGAAGGATAAGGTTTTTGTAGTATTTACGTATAATTAGTATATCGATGCAAGAAAACGTATTTGCTGTAAGTAGCCAAAACCCAACTTTTCACCAGAGCCAAAAAACTTTTAAAAAATTAGAAAAAAAATCATATCTTTTTAATTATCAGTGACAGAAACATGAATTTTGGAACAAAGTTTTGTTAAAAAAATACTTATGAACAGCATTGAAAATATTTTTGTTAAAGTTATTAGCAGTAGGCTTTTCACTACTTACAGCAATTGACTTTTCATTTTAAAGACCTGAAGAACGTCGTAAGAATGTTAGTGACTTCTATGGAGATAGCTAAGTTTCGTATATTTCCAAACATTTAAAACGCTGTACTTGGAATATTTAATTAATTACGTACTATTGAAGAGATGTAAGACTAACTCAAAAAAAATACTAATACCACTTAATTGTTATAAATAAAGAATTGTTTGAATGTGTGGTACAAATAAAATACGGTAAGTTTATTATTTTGTTTATTATTATTACACAAAAACGTAACTTGCTCTCATCATACCATCATAGGAATAAAAATCTAAACATCAATCAGCAAGGATGAAATTAAGGATGAATTTTAATTTTAACGGATCAGTCAATGACTACATTTCACTCTTTTTCATAAAAACAAAAAAAAACAGAACATAAAAACAAACTTCTTCTTAATAATTATCTTCTTCTTTCATAAAGGAATCCTTAATTTAGTCTTCTTCATCAGTGTCTGCTAAACAATCGACTGTCTTTTTATTAAACTTCAAATCTAAATATTCTTTAGCACAATGGCTAGGTATCACTTTATTATCAATCAATTTTTTTAAATCGTTGTATTTCTGGACAGATATCGGCAACTTAGCCGGGTATAAATTAAGTTTTGGTTCTGTGTCTCCAATGTCGCCAAGTTTAATTTCAATATAAGGCGCATCAGGGGCCATGGAGTGTTTTACGAGCATTACATCTGGCTTACTTTTTTGAAAAGTTGCGATACGTATGTGAGACATCATAATTTTTTGAGTTTTTTTAAATGTTTTATTAACCACATCTTCAAACCCCATGAAATTTTTTCCTTCAAGCACGGTAACTTTGTAAGGAAATGGATTTTTCCTTGCCATTTCTATTACAGTTGCCCAGTGGGATGGAGCCCATACCGTCGTTTTCCTGACTGCACGTTCTATAGTTGCATGCATACTATCGGCTGGCATGTATGTATGCCCTGGAAGAAGAAAATTAATTTGAATGACTTCTAAATTTATACAGCGTTTCAATGCGTATCGCAGCATGCTTAGTACGATTTTATTTTTATTTTGGCCAAAACACGAATCTGCGTAAAGGAGCAAAGTTTTTACATTTCTGCTATCAACATTATTAATATAATTTAGCAGACAAGAAGATATTTCGTTTGCTCCTCGATGAGCGTCAGTTTCAGACCAAATGTTGCAAAAACCAAATCGGGTACCACTTTCATAAATCGTAAAATTGTAAACAGCTATTTTGCGGCTGTAGTATAAAGACATGTTACTTCCATGCGGTGTATTTAAGACTTTTTGCAAGTCGAAGCTTGCACAAATTACACCCTTATCTTTTTCAAAAAGTGTTTGATGAAAAAGGAATCTATTTTGAGACTCTTCTTTTTCTTTTAAATGAATATTCATTTTTTCTATATCTTCTTTTGTTTGCACGTCGTATGTTTTGGAGGACGTACACAGGCTACATTTGTCCTTTTTGGGGATATGAATTCCAATATTATAATTTTTTTTGAAGAATTCTGAAAAAACTTTATGCGACATCGGCTTTGTTTTATCTTCGTTGCAGCGCGTAACATAAATGTCATATAAATTGGTTAAATTCTTAACATCTTCTGATAAATAAAGCCTTCTGGATTCTTTTCTGCAGTAGTGTGACGGAAGCAGTGGTAACGACGATATAAACAGTTTAGCATGCTGAATTACTTCATCTGGAGTTTTATTGTGGGAACCATGTTTACCCCTATCATCTAACTTTGCGAAGCCATCTGTAGTCGTCTCTGCTGTATACAATATAAATCTTTGGGAGATATCCAATGTCGCAATTAGAAATTGTTGGCAAACCTGTCGCCTTTCTTCCCCATCATTAATGTAGTATTCGTATGTAACACCACGCCTAGATGTATTTGCGTTATCTAAAGTACTTTTTTTAACAGGTTTTTTAACAGTTATTTGTGCAATCCAGTCCTTACGCCTTTGCTGGTTTTGAAGATTCCAATAAAATTGGAATAAAGCCTGCCGACGTTCTGCGGAAATCTCACCACAGCCATTCCTACATTTTTTTCCAATACAGGGGTTAAGTTTCATCTCTTTTGCTTCAATAGGATTTCCTTTTCCATTAAAATAGCTTTTTCCATTTTGTCTCCTAATATTATTTTCTTTTTTAATGAGTGACTTAGGTTTGCTTTTTTCGATATTGATTACGTTTATTTCCGCCTTTTTAGTTATTTTTGACTTCTTCTTTCCCTTTCTAATCTTCTTCTTTATCTTCTTAGTCTTCTTGACGTTTGGCTGGCTATCGTCTTTATCTGACTCACTTGATGTTTCCTCTTCACTCCAACTTCCTGAATCTTCTGATGGAAAAACTTCATTTAGTAGATTATCGTCAGCATCGTCACCGAGAAAATCTAAATAAGCTTTATTAAATTGTAGTTTTCTTTTACATTGTCTCGGGAAATTATTTGTTTTTTGTTTCTTAGTCATTTTACCTGGAGTAGGAGAGGGACTTTGCGAGTAAAGTGAGACGCCTGCAGCGCGATCCTTGCAGAAACTGGTGCTTGTTCCAGGAGCAGGTGACGTACTTCGCGGGACGCTTGCAGTGCGATCATTGCAGAAAACGGTGCTTGTTCCAAGAGCAGGTGACGTACTTCGCGGGACGCTAGCAGCGCGATCTTTGCAGAAACCAGGGCTTGTTCCAGGAGCAGGTGACGTACTTCGCGGGACGCTTGCAGCGCGATCCTTGCAGAAACCGTTGCTAGTTCCAGGAGCAGGTGACGTACTTCGCGGGACGCTTGCAGCGCGATCCTTGCAGAAAACGGTGCTTGTTCCAAGAGCAGGTGACGTACTTCGCGGGACGCTTGCAGCGCGATCCTTGCAGAAACCGGTGCTAGTTCCAGGAGCAGGTGACGTACTACGCGGGACGCTTGCAGCGCGATCCTTGCAGAAAACGGTGCTAGTTCCAGGAGCAGGTGACGTACTACGCGGGACGCTTGCAGCGCGATCCTTGCAGAAAACGGTGCTTGTTCCAAGAGCAGGTGACGTACTTCGCGGGACGCTTGAAGCGCGATCCTTGCAGAAACCAGTGCTTGTTCCAGGAGCAGGTGACGTACTTCGCGGGACGCTTGCATCGAAATCATTGCAAAAACCGGTGCTTGTTCCAGGAGCAGGTGACGTACTTCGTGGGACGCCTGAGGCGCGATCTTCGCAGAGACTGGTGTTTGTTTCAGAAACAAGAGATGATACGCTCGTAACTTGGCCTTTGAGTGGTGGTTCTACTTCTAAGTAGTTGGTTTCCAAGTATGATTCAGGATCAATGGACACAGTGACACGGTTTGAAGAATCGTCCGATAGAACTTGACACTGATCGAGATTAAAGTTGTCATAATAGGAATATAAGTCTTTTTTGAAGTAGTTCTTACAAGCGTCATTCTGAGTAGACATCTGTTCACAGAAAGAAGGTTTACATGGTGTAATTTTCTTGAGCACTTCTTTTGTTTCTTTCATATATGAATCTGGATTACGAAAAGTTGGAGTCAATTCTTTTTTTTCATGTCTTTCGTGATGAGGTGTTTTTAAAAAACCTTCACAATCTTTATTTGGTGCAGATAATAAATCAACATCACTAGTTATGGTTGAGTTAGTGTTTAGCGTGCTTGATATAAGTTTACCACCGACGTAAATTTTTTGGCTCAATATTTTGACTTTGGATTTTTCCTTTGGTTCTATTTTAGGTCTCTTCTTTGGCTCTATTTTAGATCTTTTTTCTGGTTGTGTATATTCTTCTCGTTCTATTGGTTTCAGATCATCCATCCACTCTCTACGTTTCGCCATCTAATTAAAAAAAGAATAAAATGTTCTCATTTTAATGTATTTGCTTATAATTTTTTAGAATAATAATATTATAATAATTATATCAAATCCTAAAAAATGATCATATAGTAATAGGTCTTGAATAGGTAGTAGAAATTTCAAGATTACCCCATACTACCATAATTAACATACATAACAAACAATTTTACCATTCTACAATAAGTAATAATTATTATTATATTTTTTTTCATTGCGTAAGGTCTATTACAATTTATAGTGTAATACATTTATACATATACATTTAAGGGGTTTGAAAATTTTTATGTGGAGGCTGACATAGCCCCATTTTTTTATGTCTCCCACCGTATTTTTGTTTTCGAAATCGAGTCATGCAATTAAACTCATAATTATCATATAATCAAACTATTCAAAATTACCAATTTCGCTTTGCAACCTTTATGTACGATTATCGCCATAGTTAACCTGTCGTTTTAGGACAATGAAATAGAATATGAATTTGTCTATCTATGTATCCCTAATCCAAATATATGAGATACATTGCACGACGCGATTTGGAAAAAAACGGTGGGGGACATAAATTTGATGGGCCTATGCCAAGATTTGGCCCAAACATACATACCTACTTACTGACGTAACGAAGAAGTCATAAATAAAAACAGAGCATTGAAAACCAAGTAATACATCAATTATACTTGCCTTGACTAAGTTAAATCTAATACAACACAACGTGAGCTAATTCTCGACAAAACTGGGTACTTATTTCTTTTGACCCTACACAGACAACATTTCGCCACTGCGATCGCGGTCCAACTGCGCGCGCCAGCGCCGCTTTGCGCTATCGCCGCGCCACAATACTACTGTAAGTAGGGATAAAAGGAAGCCGCGGGCTAAAATTTGACGGCGTAACCAATTTCGTTGTAAGTAAAATGTCACAAAACAATGCCTTAACTGTTCAATTTTTATATAATTCTTACCTTAAAAAATGTATTTTTTCTTATTTTCTAAGTATTTATAACTCGCTAAAATGAAGTAACAAGGAATATATTTTTAAAAGCATCACTAGAAAAGTGTTGTAACCTTATGGCAAACTTAAATTACAGACTGAAAGAATGTTGTAAGTAATCTTGTGTTCAATTTGCACACCATAAGAATGTTGTAAGTAATCTTGTATTTAATTCGCACCCCAAAAGAATGCTGTAAGTAATCTTTTCACATGTTAGTTTCATTCCATAAGAATGCTGTGAGTTACATCAGATGTTTAATAATAAACCGCACTTTTGCTGTTAGTAAAACAGTGTTAAAACACCGTTTTTTTAGTGACTTACAACAAAAATAATATGTAAACTTTTCAAAATTATACCCTTTTTTCGAAATTTTTGTCGTCGTAGCGATATGAGACCCAGACCATTCGACGCAGAAAAAAAATCTAAATCTAGCTGTGTATTCAGTCTACTTACGCCATTCTTGCTACTTACAGCAAATACGTTTTCTTACGTCGATATGTATTCATATGAATATATTCCTTATGCATTGATTTTCATCCAATGTGCTTTGGGGAGTATTTTGAGATTGGGGGGGAGTGGTGGGTCTGGGTTTGATTTTGGGGGGTTGCGCCCATTGAGACTTTTGATCAGCACGATGAAAGTTACCTCTGTGCGAAGTTTCATATGAATATATCCATTATGCATTGATTTTCATCCAATGTGCTTTGGGGAGCATTTTGTGATTTGGGGGGGAGTGGTGCGTCTGGGTTTGATTTTGGGGGGTTGCGCCCATTGAGACTTTTGATCAGCATGATGAAAGCAAATTTCAGCTAATTTAGCCGAGAGCCAATTCCCATAGAGATTTTGCGGGGTCCTTTGAGAGAGATCTAACAGTGGCATCCATATCAAAAGCATATAAGTCTTAAATTTGCATTAAGTATGTGCGCGATAAATGGACGAATAACTCAATATCACGTCAACTGATTTCGATGATTCTTTTTTTAATCAAAAGCTGGTGCTTGTGGTGTGGTCCCACATAAATTTGAGCGAGATCTGGCCCCCAATTCTCATTTCGTAGAGATACATCTCTAACAGAGATATCTCTAAAAAACATGGCGAATCTCTAATGAAACCTAATTTCCTTATTCTCGGGATGTCACATTAGAGATATCTCTGAGCCTTTTCGTACGACATGCAACGTATGGTCCAGAGCGTTCGAGATTGAAATGTCACGCGTTTTGACCAATCACGGCGTTGTAAAGCGTTCGGAATTGAAATGTCTGACCAATCACAGCGTCGTAAAGCGTCCTTGATTGAAATGTTCACAATCTTATTGACAGTTCGTTTTAGTATTGTGCTTTCGGATACTACCATGAATGTTTCGTTGTACGGCATGCGACGGCTAACTTTTTGTAATAATAGTTTTTAACTGCAATATCCCAGTAAATAAATTATAACTATTCAAATATAGTTTAGAATGGATACTACAGTGATTGTTTTGTACTTTTATATGATTTGAGTATTTTAAAACTTTTTTTATGTGTAGTCGAGTTTTGTTGACTTGACGATGCTGTAGTCTAGAAATCGGAACGTTTATTTTATATGTCTAATGGTAATGTCGAAAGATAAAATCTCGAATGTACCCCAGAATAACTTTTTTGGATACATTCGAGATTTTGCCGACATGTCTCTTCGAGATTTAAAGATTAGTGATATGTCTAACTTCGAGATTATCTCTACAAAATGAGAATTGGGGGCCTGACAATGGCATCATGTACGTCATTTGAAGTCGGTTCTTTTTTTGTTAAAATTTTAGATTATGTCATTTGCAATCCTTGATTAGAAATTAAAATAAAATGCAATTCAATAAGGGTAATTAAGTTAAACAAATGACAACAAAATGCCATCCATTTTTTTATGCTTTAAGCAGGCAAACGAGCAGACGGGTCACCTAATGGTAAGTGATCACCACCGCCCATGGACATTAGCAACACCATGGGCGTCACCAATGCGTTGCCAGCCACGAAGAAAATAATAGACCCGCTTCTTGAAGGACCCCATGTGCCCAGTGGGAACACCGATGCAGGAATTCGTTCCACAGTTTACACGTCCGTGGTAGGAAATTACGTCAAAACTGAACTGTGGACGAACGCCAGGTATCCAGGTGGTGTTGATGGAATCTGGTACACCGTGATGCGCGGTGACGGATATCAGCCGCAGGTATTAAACCGAACAGTTGCAGCTTGCACTATCGCCATAACTTCTTACCTCTTTCACCTAAGGTTACTATTTTTTTAAAGTGTGCGCCGTTTAGAAAATAAAGTTTCTTTTAATATACCCGGTTACTCGGTAGCTTGCCACAATAATTAGCAAAAGAAGCGTCTGATCCTGGTGCTATGTAACGCGCCACAAAGACGCCATGGATATGAGAACTAGGGGTTGCCTGGACACTGAGACCAATGTTGGCCAGGAGTTCAGGCAGATGATAAGGAAAGCTGGGTGGGCGTGAGTGTGAAGCGTAAAGCTGTTACCAACGTGTCAGTCAACGAGGATGTTCATCAAGCATCTGTTCGTGATAAATGAAGAGCTCTAGCTCTGTTCGCTATGAGATAACATACTGGCTGCAAGAGCTTACCAATAATAATAATGAAATAAACATATGCCATACCGAATCGCTGTCTTACTTTCTTTCAAAGTCAAAGTCAAAAGTCAAAGTCAAAATATTTTATTCATATAGGTATCATTGATACACTTATGCACGTCATTTTTTTGGCATTTACCTCTCAAACCTGATGACACTATTCCAATCCTCTTTATTTGACATCTTCTTTTCCTTTTTCATTTCCTTGGCTTCCTTCCATTATCTTTGGTCACTGCTATTTTATTAGTATTTTGTTGTTTAAAAATAATTTCTTTTCTCTTTACTTCTCTACTATTATTTCATAATATCTTTGTTTTACTTCATTTAGTACGCCTGTACCCATTTTCTTTTCTTGCTGTTTTCAATCTACTATTGGGTTGCCTGGAAGAAATCGCTTTAAAGCGATAAAGCTAAAGACCATCCATTGTTTTATGTTCCTTCCTTGTGCTTTTTATGTGAAATGAAATGAAATAATCTTTTATTCATGTAGGTATCACTGATACTCTTACGCACGTCATTTTTTTTTAATCTACCAGCTTTTCGGAAAGGTGCTTTGTCATGGAGGAGAAGAAAAGCCGTAAAGAAACTCCTCAGCACATCTTTTAAAAATAAAATTTATATCTATTACAAAAATAGGTATTCTCTAACCTGTGCAGAACTGGTTGCCTAGCTAGTCATTTCCAAGCATCCTTGTCATTTAAATATTCATTTATCCTATAGTAGCCCTTGCCTAAGAGCTGAGCCTTTACACGTTTCTTAAAAGATTCCACCGGTAAGTCACGTATTTGTTTTGGGACTTTATTATAAAATTTTACACCTAGTCCCATAAATAAATGTATATAATATTATGATGTATAAACAATAAAGTGTTAAACAAATAAATAATAAATAGATGTTTGTTACTCCTTAACCCTTTCAGTATGCTTGTGACATAATATATTATTTACATATTTCATTCCAAACATTGATGTATGTCCCCGTCACCTGACACCTTGGCATTTCTCGAGCAATTTAGAAATTACGTGTTCCTATATATCTGTCAAACAGTCCCATATTTTACAGCTCAGAAAAATGGCAATGTAAAATATCCTGAAAAACTATGCAAAATAAAATCCAGCGAAACGTGATTTATACATGTGAATCTGCCAAAAATTGTGAACGTCAATTGAAATTCCTAACAAAGAATTAAATAGAAGTAATTGAAAATTTATTGACTAATGTACGGGTATACATTGAGATATAGGTTTTATCCGGATAAAGTTAACAACTCAAAACTAAGAATAACTTGATTGTCGTGAATAACTCAGCATAGTATTATTATGATCTTTTTATGTCCATTATACTATTTATTTTATAAATATTACTTAGTAGGATTAATGACTACAAACTGATTAATATGTGCTAGAATTATCAAATACTATAATAGCTTTTGCCCGCGGCTTCTCCCGGGTAGAGATCGTTTTTTACAATTCCCTAGGGAACCCTAAACTTTTCCGAGATAAAAAATAGTCTATATTTTAATCAATGGTATAGTCTATCTCGATTCCAAATTGCATCCAAATTGGTTTAGTAGTGTTGGCTTGATTGAGGAACAAACATCCAAACACCCAAACATATTCACAAACTTTCACTTTTATAATATTAATAGTATTATAAGCTTCCTATACATATAGTATATTATACCTATATTGCACATAGTTCTATGATTTAAAAAAAATCTGATTATATTAGTTCTTTTTGATCAATTGAAAAAACATGTCGTTCAATTTATAATATGAATCCTAATTTTGAATATGTATATTAATGACCCATACCTAACAAACTGCCGTTCGAAGGATCCTAGCTTCGATTCCCAGAGAGGCAGTAACGATGTTTAAACTTAGGATAATAATCCCATTACGCATAAATGTTTGCTTTAAAGTTCTACACGTAGCACGTATGTTATTGCATACGTGCTACGTGTAGAACTTCTCTTCTTGGCCTGTGTGTGTGTATAACCCACGTCATCCATAACTCAGGGAATCTTAGTGGAGGGTAATGAGTTTATAACGCTATTTATATTTAAGTTTAATGTTAATTTTGGAGGCAAATTAAAAAGCAGTACGATTCTATTTCTACCAGGCTAAGTTGCCAGCTCTGAAAATAACTGCTAGAGTTGCAGGGTTGAAATGAGATATTATCTTTTATAAGCATACGGGATTTAACGGTTTCAATGAGGAATGACCGGATTTAATTTCAATTTCTAGTACGGCAATAAGGATTATGCGGGTGGTGTTCTGTTTCAAATGTAACAGATTATCACGTAGAGGTTCTGAATTTAAATGAAAGTTCGTTAACGTTAATACTTAATGTGCTTCTAAAATTAAATAATTATGGATTGTACTTAGTTTATATTACGGTTTGTAATAACAAGTATATGGACGCTGATTTTGATCTATACATATAAGTGGTGGATGGATCTTTACAATGGCTACAATGCAAAATATTTGTAATAGAGGTGTGTCAATAGTAAAAAAACAATCTCTTTAATAATATACTAATTTATTAATCACAGCAGAATAATATAGTTTTTTGGCCAAAATGTAATTAATTCGTCTACATAAAAAATAAATAATAAAGTAAATAAGTAATAAGTAAGTAATATTAAAAAAGTCGTATATGTTGAGAAAGTCCTCGTGTTATAATTGTTACACCAAGGGGGTAAATTGTAACATAAAAAATTAACATAAAAAAGTGACAAGCAATTTAATTTAAATATCATATAAAAACACAAGTGTAACAATTGCCTCACTGTTACAATTGACACACACCTCTCACCTAACATTTAAACTAAAACTAACCAATGCATTTTGTGTTACATACAGACATTAAACACACATAATATTGTGTTAAATGAAACCAACTTCTTGTTATTTTTTGGATTTTCAATCCAGTAAGCTAATGTCCTAATGACTGGAAAATATTTAATAAAATAAATTGTTGAGTAAACAGGAATAAATTCCATAGTTTATGTATGAAAAGCTACACAAAACTAGCTATATAAGTCTGGGAAGAACAAATGAATAAACAATTGTTTTAACAGCAAGTTTTACCGGCACCATAAATACATACAGTTCCAATTTACAGCTTTCCCGGATTTGGAATTGCTTTTCCTTGGCAACAGAAGAGCATACGGGATGGTAGCCAACGGCATTTTATTGATATTTCACCCGCGTACTAATATATTATACGCTTTTATCCAATTACGTCATGAAATAATATACTTTAGAATATGAACCTATTCACAAGAATTTCAGCTGTTTCAGTTTTTTTATTAATATTAGTAAAACCTGCTCAAGTCCTTGGCTAAGGTCCGCGGTTGAGGTTGTAATTACTTTTTCTAGTGAGAAAATATCTATTGAAGAAAAGAATAATAATCACGCAACACATTCATCATATTTCTGATTTTTTTTTGTTTAAATTTCATTTAGCGTTTAATATTATAATGCCTCGAATTTTTTTTATTTTGTCTATAAGTGATAAGTAATAAGTTTTTCGACCAAATGAAACGTCAGAGTAACGAAAAAATAGATTGACAATAGGTCAACTGATGGCAATGGCAGACTTGATTTCGATTCCCTGTGTCATGGGTGCCATGGACAACACACAAAGACAAGAACACACTTATTAGATGGATAGATTAGTGGTCATCGTCAACAATGGACATCGGTAATACCAGGCATCAATTAAGCGTGGCCAACACAGAACATCTAATTTAGAGATGTTCTGTGGTGGCCAAGATAGAAAATAGAACAAAGAAAAAATATTTTGTTGTCATGATTTATATAAAAAGAACCATTCATCATTAAATGTAAGACATACGATACATTCAGAATTCCAAGATTGGAATACTTTGCAACATTCCGCGGTTAACATGTATGATACGGCACCTCCCTCCTTCTTACAACGGAAACATGCACTACAATAAATGAAAGTATATACCAACATACATACCAGCACCAACACGTGTCTCGCTCCAAAACGATTAATACTAACTTAATAACAATGGATTTCCGCAAAGTAACGCCTGATACTACGAGTATTAACTACTAGCTGTTACCCGCGACTTCGTACGCCGAAAATAAAGATCCCTTCATTATAAAACATGTTTTTCATAAATTGACAGCAAACTTGTCCATACTATGAAGAGAGGAGACCCGTGCCTTGTAATAGTCCATTATGGGTTGAAGCTAAAACACCTACACTTAGTACATATATCGTATTATGTAAATGAGTAAAATATTAAACAAATCTTTAGTGTTGATAATGAAATGATAACTACGATCTGATATTGTAGCGTGATTAGTAGTCAGCAAGATACTAAACTCTTCACCAAAATTACAGCAAATTGACATGTTCTTACAACCCATTAATTACCCATCGGGAGAAGCATTCATAGCCCGGGCGCAGCGGCTTGTGTCGGTTCTAATAGTAATCGATGAAGTTAAATAACAGCGAGCGCGGTCGGTAGTTGGATAGGTGACCGCTAGTGGCAAAAAATTCTTGAGCTCTCCGAGCTTCGGAGGGCACGTAAAGCTGTCGGTCCCGGTTGTTGTCGTAAGATAACAGTTGTTATGACATATTGAAGGTCCTCGCCTGGCGTAATGACTTCCGACACTTGGGTTGATTTCTAATCCCTCCATCAATCCACACTGGAGCAAAGTGGTGGAGTATGCTCTAGGCGTCCTCAAGAGTGAGTGCTCAGTAGTGAGCCATTAATGACCCACCCATAGGAAAGGTCCCAAAATAATTGAACTTTTTACAATTTAGAGGTTTATCTAAGTCAGGGCCTGAGAGTTTTTGAATTTTAAATTTACATTGTAATTTTACAGAATACACAAAAAACATATCTTTCTTTTCTTTTTGGGCAGCAGCAAATCAGTGATTCCTTTAGCGTTGCTAATGTTCATTGGAGAAAGTGACCACTTACCATGAGGTGACTCATCTGTTCGTTTTGCAACTTCTTACTTCAAACTTACTCTGAACTTACAACCTCTAGTTTTAGCCCTTAGGGAATGTATTACCAAACAATCATGTTACAGTTAGTTTTGTTTTATGTAAGATTACATACTAACTACCAACTTTCACAGTTTTAACTTAAAAACCGGGCAAGTGCGTGTCAGGCCACGTGCAATATAGGGTTCCAAAGTAGTAAGTTTATTGACTATTCCTCATTAACTACTTATGCTAACATAGCCTTGATAGTTTTCCTTATAAATTCATCGTATAACCTATTTTTGAGAATTTTTTCACTTGTCCAACTCCAACCGTTTAGCCGTTGGGGGGACACTTGACTTGACTTGGGTACCCAAAATTAGCACTTTCAAGCCAAATATACGTATTTCGCAAACGGAGCCCTACATCCAAAAATGGTCTCAAAAGACCCATAATATTTTTGAAAAAACTTTTCAACGATACCCCACACTATAGGGATATATAAAAAATTAATCCTCACGTTACCTGTAGTGGAGGTACCCCGAAAAAAATTTATTTTCAGTAGTTTATTCTACAATTTTGGAGTTTTAATAAATATGTATATCCATGCCAAATTATAGCTTTCTAGCACTAAAGGTCTCGGCGCTTTGCTTTGGACAGACGGACAGACTGACGGACGGATATGACGAAGCTATTAGGGTCACGATTTTACTTCAGAACCCTAAAAATGATGAAGTTTCGTATAAACATTCCCTGAATTAACCCTCTAAAGATTGATTTTTCAAATTATGTTAAAGTTAATTTTTGTTTATAACAGTCGAACTGAGAACCTGTTACTTTTTTGAAGTTGGTTAAAAAACCGGCTAATAGCGTGTCAGGTCACTGGTAATATAGGGTTCCGAAGTTCTAAGTTTATAGAACTCAATAACTACGTATGTTAATAATATAGCCATGATAGTTTTCCTTTTGAATTCATCTTAATGGTATTGCCATGAATTTTTTTACGTGTCCAACACTTACGAATATTTCCCAAACAGACCCCTCAATCGAAAAATGGACTTAGCAGACCCATATTATTTTTGAGAGACCTTTTTCACGATACCCTGCACGTGCGTGACGGAAAAAAATTATCCCCATAATACCTCTAGGAGAGGTAGGTATCCTAAAAACATATTTTTAAAAATGTTATTCTACCAGTTTAAAGTTTAAATAAACATGTATATCCTTGCTAAATCACAGCTTTCTAGCACTAAGGGCCTCTGCGCTATGCTACGGACGGACGGATGGACGGAAGGACGGACGGACATGATGAAACTATGACAATTCTGTTTTGACTTCGGAACCCTAAAAAGAGTCATAAAAATCGCTTCATAAATAACGAATCTATCAACTACATATAACAAAATTTGACCTTATCCCTCAGGAACAGGTCTGTTTTCCGTGATAAAAAGTATCCTATGTCCTTTCCCGAGCTCAATTCTATATCTGTACCAAACATCAAAATCGGTTCAGTTGTTTAGGCGAGAAAGAGTTATCCCTCAGGAATAGGTCTATTTTCCGGGATAAAAAGTATTCTATGTCCTTTCCCGAGCTCAATTCTATATCTGTACCAAATTTCATCCAAATCGGCTTAGTGGCTTGAAAGAGTTATCCTTCAGGAACAGGTCTGTTTTCCGGGATAAAAAGTATCCTTTGTCCTTTCCCGAGCTCAATTCTATATCTGTACTAAATTTCATCAAAATCGGTTTAGTGGCTTGAAAGAGTTATCCCTCAGGAACCGGTCTTTTTTCCGGGATAAAAAGTATCCTATGTCCTTTCCCGAGCGCAATTCTATATCTGTACCAAATTTTATCAAAATCGGCTTAGTGGCTTGAAAGAGTTATCCCTCAGGAATAGGTCTATTTTCCGGGATAAAAAGTATGCTATGTCCTTTCCCGAGCTCAATTCTATATCTGAACTGAATTTCATCAAAATTGGTTTAGTGGCTTGAAAAAGTGATCCCTCGGGAACAGATCTATTTTCCGGGATAAAAAGTATCCTAGGTCCTTTCCCGAGCTCAATTCTATATCTGTACCAAATTTCATCAAAATCGGTTTAGTGGCTTGAAAGAGTTATCCCACAGGAACAGGTCCATTTTCCGGGATAAAAAGTATCCTTTGTCCATTCCCGAGCTCAATTCTATATCTGTACCAAATTTTATCAAAATCGGTTTAGTGGCTTGAAAGAGTTATCCCACAGGAACAGGTCTATTTTCCGGGATAAAAAGTATCCTATGTCCTTTCCCGAGCTCAATTCTATATCTGTACCAAATTTCATCAAAATCGGTTTAGTGGCTTGAAAGAGTTATCCCACAGGAACAGGTCCATTTTCCGGGATAAAAAGTATCCTTTGTCCATTCCCGAGCTCAATTCTATATCTGTACTAAATTTCATCAAAATCGGTTTAGTGGCTTGAAAGAGTTATCCCTCAGGAACAGGTCTATTTTCCGGGATAAAAAGTATCCTATGTCCTTTCCCGAGCTCAATTCTATATCTTTACTAAATTTCATCAAAATCGGCTTAGTGGCTTGAAAGAGTTATCCCTCAGGAACCGGTCTTTTTTCCGGGATAAAAAGTATCCTATGTCCTTTCCCGAGCTCAATTCTATATCTGTACCAAATTTTATCAAAATCGGCTAAGTGGCTTGAAAGAGTTATCCCTCAGGAATAGGTCTATTTTCCGGGATAAAAAGTATGCTATGTCCTTTCCCGAGCTCAATTCTATATCTGAACTGAATTTCATCAAAATTGGTTTAGTGGCTTGAAAAAGTGATCCCTCGGGAACAGATCTATTTTCCGGGATAAAAAGTATCCTATGTCCTTTCCCGAGCTCAATTCTATATCTGTACCAAATTTCATCAAAATCGGTTTAGTGGCTTGAAAGAGTTATCCCACAGGAACAGGTCCATTTTCCGGGATAAAAAATATCCTTTGTCCATTCCCGAGCTCAATTCTATATCTGTACCAAATTTTATCAAAATCGGTTTAGTGGCTTGAAAGAGTTATCCCACAGGAACAGGTCTATTTTCCGGGATAAAAAGTATCCTATGTCCTTTCCCGAGCTCAATTCTATATCTGTACCAAATTTCATCAAAATCGGTTTAGTGGCTTGAAAGAGTTATCCCACAGGAACAGGTCCATTTTCCGGGATAAAAAGTATCCTTTGTCCATTCCCGAGCTCAATTCTATATTTGTACCAAATTTTATCAAAATCGGTTTAGTGGCTTGAAAGAGTTATCCCACAGGAACAGGTCCATTTTCCGGGATAAAAAGTATCCTTTGTCCATTCCCGAGCTCAATTCTATATCTGTACCAAATTTTATCAAATTCGGTTTAGTGGCTTGAAAGAGTTATCCCTCAGGAACAGGTCTATTTTCCGGGATAAAAAGTATCCTATGTCCTTTCGCAAGCTTAATTCTATATCTGTACCAAATTTCATCAAAATCGGTTCAGTGGTTTTGGCTTGAAAGAGTTATCCCTCAGGAACTGGTCTATTTTCCGGGATAAAAAGTATCCTATGTCCTTTCGCAAGCTCAATTCTATATCTGTACCAAATTTCATCAAAATCGGTGCAGTGGTTTTGGCGTGGAAGAGTTATCCCTCAGGAACAGGTCTATTTTCCGGGATAAAAAGTATTCTATGTTCATTCCCGAGCTCAATTATATGTCTGTACCAAATTTCATCAAAATCGGTTCAGTGGTTTAGGCGTTATTGAGTAGCAGACAGAGTTACTTTCGCATTTATAATATTAGTATAGATATCCAAGATTGGAGTCTTCTCTAATAATAATCATATATCTAATAATAATAATAATCTCATATTTTACTCGTATAATTGTTCATTCCAGTTCACGCCATGAACTCGGTCGAATCGTATTTAACCTGAAATGAACTTTATCTTGATTTTATGAAGTAATTGGAACGCGGAACCATGATGAAATAATTGGAACAGACGAGGCAAGGCTAAGTATGCATAATTTGCTATATTTCGGCCCCGAAAGGTTAATAGTAATCTATTTATATTTCGCCGGGTAAGTTGTCGGCCTGACTGTAAGCGAATATTAGTCAAGCGATTATTTTACATCAAAGCTTAATTTTTACAACTTTTAAGCTGTTTTTTCTCTGGATGATGAGTAAGAGCCACTTAACCAAGAGAGAATTGGCAGTAATGACATATTTGAGTAACAGTAGCTACATTTTTAACAACTTTTTTTTACTGAAAAAATATTTTTTCAAATACTTATCACTTTTCGTCAGTGGCATAATAATATGATCACGAAATGACACATACTATCGGGAATATTCAGGATTCAGTCAAAGTTTATTTTAATTGCTTAATGTTTCAAAATAATATTGAAATGTGGTAAAATCATTAACCATATTAAAGACAAGACTGTGGCGACAGCGCACACACGTCACACGGTGACGTCACTTCGCCCTGAATCACGCTATCGAAGTTTTCAAAGATCGCTAGTATATATACAAATGCTCCGACAACGTCAGTCGGGGCTCGGCCGCCTCCCAGGCAACACATCTCGCCTGGCGGGAGATCTCTCTTTGCCAAACTGGTGACCCTCGACAAGAACACGTCCCTTCTGTGCACCGATAGCGGCAGCAGGCATAACCCCTCACCTTACCGCTCACACCCGACGGACTGCAGCGACCTCTCGACAGACCGCACACCAGCCACGCTGACTCACCGGGCGCATCGCAGCGACGGACGACGCTTCCTGTCCCCGGCCAGCGACTGCCCACACGGCCACACGGACGGTTTGAGCGCGCACTGCTCGCCCTCCGCATCGGTCGTACCACCCTCCCATCCCGACTCACCGCGGATAGAGGGCATCCCAGGGCACATCAACCTCACATCGCGATTCACCGTCGATAGAGGAATTCGGAAGGCTGAATCATCGAGAAGGTGTATCGACCTCCGGTCTGAGCAGGGGGGTGATGTGGCGACAGCGCACACACGTCACACGGTGACGTCACTTCGCCCTGAATCACGCTATCGAAGTTTTCAAAGATCGCTAGTATATATACAAATGCTCCGACAACGTCAGTCGGGGCTCGGCCGCCTCCCAGGCAACACATCTCGCCTGGCGGGAGATCTCCCTTTGCCAAAAGACTATTATATAATCGGGATCGGGACAAAGCGACGTTACAATTAATTGAAATAATTTTCAAAGCTACTTTCAAAGTGACAATAGTATTAATTTAAATGATAATTTTTCAATAAACCTCTTGAAAATTGGGATGGAAACAAATTCACAATGGAAAATCAAAGACATCCCTTTGTTTTCAGCTAAGGGTCAACAAGGTTATTAACCTATTAATCGAAGATGTAATTGTAGAATTAAATTTAAATCGCTCCCCCAAGTCTGTTGAGAGTTTACACTGAATAAATAGTACGCAGTAGAAAGTAGAAAGTATGTATGGGTTACTTGATCTTCAAAACTGAGTATACTCGTAGAACGAATTCTGACACAAACGAACATCATACAAATGTTTTGTAATCATTCAAATTTATTTAATTGTTCCTATGTCAGGTCAAGATATTTAATAATAGCGAAGTGGAAGAAGGGTGAGAGAAGAAATAGAACGAGTAGTATGTAAATGGAGACAGAACGACGATACCGAAGTTCGCGAAGAGATTGGAGCGCGATCTGCGAGTATTTGGATGACATAACAACGTAAATTAATAACATAAATGTAAAAAAGACTATATCCACGAAATAATAATATATTGTGTTGCATAGAAAACTAAAAGAAACCTAATAGAATTGATGAATATTGTGAAGAAAAAAGAAGTGGACACAAGATACCATCTTGAGGTACACCAAAAATTTTTCCTAGGAACAAATACTACACCCAACGTTGCTTTTGTTGTAAAAGATATAGCACAGACAGATTCACTAATTTTATGTCTACAAAATAAGTTTTCTGAGCACATTGTAATAACTTGTCTGAATACAGTCTACTGAAGGCCAGTTTCGTATAAATTTCCATTAAAAGTGGTCGCTAGGCTCAGTAATTGGTAAATGTTGCCGAATTCATTTTTTGAGGGTCTACAAATTTTGTTTATTGCTTTAGCATTCAAAACAGCTGCGTAAGTTGGTCGGATTTTATGGAACCTTTAGTAGCGGCAAGCAAATGTGGTGACACAGAGAATAGCCTTGGGAGGAAGATATAATAATTCAGTGCATTTCACACTTTTTTATTGATAGTCAAAGATATTGAGATGTAAGTGAAGCCTCTTATACTTACATGTAGATGGGCAACTTTCACGTAAGTCTTTCACGTTTCCGTTCACATAAGTCAGTCCTGTAATTAAAGTAGCTCACAATTCTCCTCATTTTGCCTTGCAAACTCCATGTTCGTACGACCTATTAAGTACGATCATGTTCGACTGACTTAAATGATCATCATTATCGATATAATACCACAAGGGTGCCTGAAATTAATTTTAGCTACAGTCACTTAATATGTTAGGCGACTCGCTGACCCGCTACTAAACAATTAGAACGTCGTGAGCTGCTTAATTTGACGTTGAACTAAGGCTCAATAGTTCAAGCGGACATAATTTGAATATTTGAAACATTTCGTGACTCACACATCATTCGTTACGTAAAGCTGCTCGTGTTACAATGTTAAGAGCAGCAATGCCACTTATGATTGGAATGTGAACCATCTTCGTTTATTCCGGATAAAAACCCTTTTTTACCATAAGGTATTTCGTACTGTAACTGATCGCATTAGTATCCATTTCTTTAACAAAAATTACGTAGGGTTTCCCTAAATTTTTCTCAAGAAACTAAGGGTGACAAACGAGTTTATTTTTTTGTGCTTTGAGTCAAGAAAAAAGAGTCGCGAAAATTACGCTTCATTCGGTTTCATATTGAAGTCCTGTTTGCACCACACGCAAAATGGATTTGGACTTTAGTATGAAACCGAATAATTTTACTTGACTCAAAGCTCAAAAAATACGCTCGTTTGGCCTCAGCCTAAACTGAAACTATAGACTTAAATTAATTCATTGTTACATGAAATGCCAATGAAATGCCAATAGATGTGTTCGACATCTACTTCACTAATTCACTCATAGTCATTGAAGTATTATTACTAGCGTAGAACAGACACCACGAACACCATGTATGTCCCAATGCATTGGCGCCACGTGGCTTCAATCTTCAATGGATTTGTTCGATTTTGAAAGGAGAACCGGTGCTCAATATTGAAAATCGAATCTCCTGGGTGGGACACACATTTTGTTCGAGATGTCTGTTCTATGACATTATACTTCAATGCTCATAGTCATCTTACTGACAACTCAAATAACCCTATAAGTTCAGTTCTACCCAGATACTCGTATGTTGAAACGAAATCGGAAATCCATTCCGACACCATCCGTAGCTTTTTCCATCGCAGCGATAGAAAACCATCTGAATTTCAAACGCTGGTCATGAAATACGAATTCCGCATAATACACCATAGCGTGAGAATTCAGGGATCGGGAGGAATCTGCGGAAATAATTTTATTTCAAACCTTTCGACACGACAGACACTGTCAGTTCTCGTTTTTCATCGTATCCAAAGCATGGTCACGCAATGCAATCCGGTTTATACCGGATGATAATCCAGGAAATTCAAAGAATGACCCATAATTGTTTCTTCTAATTTCTATCGACGTTTTTGAAGCAGCTTTTCAAAACATTGTAAGTGATAAAATAAAAAAAATGAAGTGCATAAATTAATTTTAGGGGTTTAAGAATCGTTATTTCCATTTAGAATAGTTCATTGATACCAATACATTTTATAAAATCATTCTCGCAACACTTCACACTTAACTCAGTTCAACGTAACTACATTTACAAGAAATTCCTGTGCAATATTTCACGGCTTTAGTCCTTTTCTCTAAGTTGTCGATGTTAAGAGTTAGTTAAGTAGATTATTTTCACAGATAAACTTTAGACGGTGGCTCTCCCTGTCAGGAGACCCGGGAAACTTTCTGATATCTTCTTTGCTCAGCTTAACGGCAAACTAATCACTACATTTTCTCGTTAAGATAACCATGAGCGGGCAATAGCTTCATTTGCATCCAAGTCACGCTTCTGTAGTAGGCATAAGGACATACTCAAGGAGATAAAAATGTGCTCAATGTTACGAGAGAGAGAGAGAGAGAGAGAGAGAGAGATTTTATGAAAGTAGCCGGCAAACGAACTGACTATCTACCTGATGATAAGTGGCTGTCGTCGCCATTAGCAAAACTAAAGGCAAGACTGATGCGTTACCGGCCAAAATAGAGTTCTCTCTTTATAGAAAAAGGTAGATTGGTGTTTTCCGTAAAAACGTAGCGGGACTGCAAAATGCTATCCATGCCTTTGTACACACAGCGACGGTCTGGTAAGTGACAAAGATACTCCGAGAAACCCATGTTTAACTAAGAAACTGGAGAGGAGATTATTTTACGAGCCGCTTTTTGCACACAATCAGTCTGATAGAGAGTTGTTCAATCAGAGTTGATCAAAATTGATAAATATTAATTGGTTTCCCACATTGCACCTCCTTGTTACGTACGAAAAAGAATTTCTACGTCTGTGCGCTTAAATGTCCACAGCGAAATATCCACACAAGTATTCTACGACTGTCCATTTATTTTTAAACTTCATGGAGACGGCTAGTGATGTAACTAACAACCTTGAATAGGATTAAAAAATGCACGCCTCCGTAAGCTGGATTCATGAAAAGAACTCCAACGCTCGCTCTATTTCTAATTTGAAAAACTTTCTTTTTCATATAAATTACGACATGAATTTTCAAATTCAAATTAACGAAGTTTTCAATTAGTGGTTCGAGAAGAAGTTATACATATACATATTAAAAAGGTTTAATAGCTTGCTGAGCTCGACGACTACTGTTTAGGATATAACATTTTGTTTTTATACAAATTATTCTAGTAAAATTCTTCATTTATGTTAACAACACCAATGACTTTATGGTCGTATGGCCGCCATCTTTTGTTATCAGGCAAAGAAGATCATTTCATTAGTAAAGTAACGTATATTGACTTCATAATATTCATTTATTATTTAGTCTCTATTGTAGAAATTTTAACATAAACTGGACATAATAGGTAGATTCAATGCCTCTTAACTGTCGTGACTTAAGTCGTCTATTATTGCACGAAGATAAAGCACTTCACACACTGAATAATAATGTAGGTATGTAGGTTTAATTCGTATTATTTATGCAATTCAGAGTTGAATATATAAATAAATATACAGACGCCAAAATGTTGGTACGCTATCGCTGCAAAACTTTAAAGTACACGTATAAGTACCTACAAAGTTTAAAGTACATTGGATGACTTGCTACTTGCCATACAAGGTTCATTTCACCCACAAACCGAGTAGCGCAGGCTATCACTAGCAAAATCAATTCAAATAATTAACAAAGTTTAGGACAAGTTCTGTGCTGTCTGGTAGCTAGTCTGTAGCTACCTACTCACGAACAGTTATTGCCAAGAGTATTAAGTTATTTTACTTTTATGTAAATTGCTTACCAATGAGTATATAAGCCACCTAACGGGAAGTGGTCACACATCAAATATAAATATATAAATACGAGCAAGTATTTGTCACTATCCTTTTTTTTTCGAATGGAGAGTTGCTGTTGGCCCTTGTGGCTAGTGGAGAGGCTCAGCCGAGAAGACATATTTGCGAGGTGGGAGTTATCCTCCACACCTCGAGAAGCAGGGGCATGCGACGTCCCTAGGGTCCTTTCCGGTTCAGACTCTTTCAGTATCCAATTTAAGTTCATGTTTTAAAACAATCGATAATGCGAAAGCCACACTACGACAAATCTCCGAACATAGATAAATTAAGCTTTGTGAGCTCCACCTACAAATTAGCGTCTGTAGTATCGGCTGTAAGTCAATTCCAGCGAGGGATGTAATGGACAATGCTTTGTGCATCAGAATTTACTGCCTTATTTACTGGTAGTAATTATATTATTACTAGTAGGATATTGTTATAAATGGTACGACGTCTATCCACTATTGCGAAACCGCTCTAACCCCTTAGTACCCAAAATGGTCCAGGTCCACGGTTCTCAGGGCTCCACGGGAGACTCGACGGGGATCTACGTTGTTTTATTGTACTGTGACTAGATTAACCAATCAATTCTCATATTTTTTTTGAAAACTGTGAGAATTTATTAATTGATTTTCAAGATTCGTGGTTGGAACTAAGCAGCAGTGCATATTTCCATAGTTACATCTAATCCCACCAAAAACATAAATGTAAAAAAGGAGAGCCAAGTTCAATACAAAAATTATGCTTGGCTGTTTGCTTCGCCGCAAAAAGAATGGAGATCTAAATGAGTGCCAAGTTCTATGCAAAATCGAAATATGTATTTATAGGAACAAAATAACATTATGAACAAGTATTAAACTCCATTTCTTCTCTTTATTGGATACCTATAACAATTGCTGTTATTTAAAAATGTGAGATCTTAAAGTAGGTTAGATTTGACTTGGCCAGTTTTTATCAGAATTAAAATGTTGAATAACTTTATAAAATGACTGATGTAATGAAAACTGGCCAAGTCAAATCTAACCTACTTTAAGATCTCACATTTTTAAATAACAGCAATTGTTATAGGTATCCAATAAAGAGAAGAAATGGAGTTTAATACTTGTTCATAATGTTATTTTGTTCCTATAAATACATATTTCGATTTTGCATAGAACTTGGCACTCATTTAGATCTCCATTCTTTTTGCGGCGAAGCAAACAGCCAAGCATAATTTTTGTATTGAACTTGGCTCTCCTTTTTTACATTTATGTTTTTGGTGGGATATCATTACTTTTTGTAAAGAAAAATATACCTACCCTGTCCACAAATCTTAGAGACGTTTCATGGGTGACCAGTTTCGGGTATAAATTAAATAGAGATGACCATAAACCGGAAAGTGAATCGGAAAAACATTAGCTTTTACGGTGAGTCGAATATTTGTATGATTATTGAAGAGTCCCTAAAACTGGTATAAAAATAAGTTTAAGCAACCATATTATCATATATAATTATATTCATAATATATTTATCCTGATTAACTGAATTCCAAAGTTATTCTGCTTACAAGAACAAGTATTTGGTTATGGTTATATTCGGTATACAGCTAATTTTATACTATTTAGCCGAGTACTAAATATCTAGCTAAATATGACAAACAGGCGATTTTCACACTGCTCCGCGCACCGCCACATAGCGTAGATCTGCCTCACCGCGCATTGTTTTAATGGTGTACCAAAGTATATCAGCTTCTATAAAACACGCATGGTACAACACACTACAACGACTTTCCGCGAGGGACAGCAAAGAGAAAAGTGTCCGTAAAAACGCGTAAAATCACGGGTGGGGCTGCGGTGCGGTCTACAACAGCTATGTTCGAATATCTATTTGGCGGACACTAGCGCCATTGTTTAGGGTGGCACAACTCAGCAAACTTCACTCCGTTTACAACAGCCATGTTCATATATCTGTCACACACTAGCGCCATTTAGAAATCACCATTATTGGAACCTCTATTTTCTGTAAACAGCTGGAAACCATTTCAACTTTCCCTTCATATAAGATGGCCCTCGTTCTACTTCAATACTCGATGCGCTGAAGTATGCCATATTGAGCCCTGCGTGCACAGAGGTTTTAGTGCGAGTTTTACGTGACATAACGGGCCCACAATGTAAATGCGAGTTGGCTAAGATTTGTATGGGACCGTAGTTTTTCTTTTCACTGCCGCTAGATGACTCTGCTTCGGTCCCATACAAATTTTGTATGGGGACACCACTTATTTTTCGACTTTTTTTTATTTTTTGATTTTTTCCTACGCTTACACACAATTACCGAGCTGCATTCCAAATTTCATCCTTCTAGGTCATCTGGAAGTAGGTTAGATTTAGGTACTATATGTCAGTCAGTCAGTGCTAAAATTTACGACTTTTTGACCTTCATATCTTTTTATCTGTTTGAGTTAGCTTCATGAAATTTGGGCTCCTACATGTCCTTATGGATATAATTAAATACACGTAGTTTCATGTGTTTACGTTAAAGAGGTTATGAGTTATAAAAGGGTCAAAAGTGGCACCAAGTGGTTCGTGTAATATTACACTCGGCGCTGGCTAGCCAGTTCCTTTGCTTGAACTTGGCTTGACACGCTGCCGCGTGTCTAGATCTTCACATTTTTTGTCGAGATTTGTGAATATGGTAGAAATGTAGCTGCAGGGGGTCTATCGGAACCAGCTAAATTTTGAAAGTGGTCTACGAGAAAAGAATTCAGGAAACCTCTGCTCTAACCGTACTGATCATAATTATTTACCACAGTAACTTTTGTGGCAATAAATACCACATCTGTTTTAATTTCATTATCTGTTTAAGTTTGAAGAAAGAAACTAATTTCTCACACATATATTAATCACCTTTTTGAATGAATATGCTGAATATTACTGTGTAGGGAACACAAAATTGTTGCTCAAGTAAGTTGCACATTCTGCAACCAAATAGTGTACTGATTTTGTTTTTTGTTTTTGAAAGATTTTTGTTTATAAAAATAGTTCGCAGGATATATTTTACATATAACAACTTACAAATATTGCAAATACAATAGTTAAGAATAGTTACGTAGGCTAATAGCGATTTATCTTAAAATTAAAAACCTATTGTAATATAGTTAAGCAATAATAATTTTGGTAATGCAAGGCTTTACTACAAGCAAGTTAAATATTTATATAATAATATTTATAGTATTGTGAATATTTGTTGGAAAATAAGTCTAGCCGACCTCAGCTCGGCCATAATGACGAAAGTTTTCAGCGACAACTTCTCCAATTGTACTGACTTCCTACAGTGATCATATTAGTTAGTTCATGTTTTATTTATCCTACTAGTATTTTATAGGTGAAAGTTTGTGATGTATATGTGTTTGTAACTCTTTCACCCAGTTTATTACTCCTTCACGCAAAAAATACTGATTTTAGGCTACTGAATATTTCCTTTTGCTTTCATTGACAGAATATATCAATACAAATAATAAAATTTAGATAATATAATCTTTTAAGAGGAGCTCTAAATTAAGAGAGTTGTTAAACATTGAGTCTTATGAAAAGCTTTTATTTATATATATATTATATTTTTACGGTATGTATTTGTGCAGTAGGTACTATTGACCACAATTGGCGCGGTCAGTAGTTGGCTAAGTGACCGCTACTGGCAAAATTTCTTGGTCATTTCCGGGCTTCGTAAAGTCGTAAAGTAGACGTAAAGCCGGGTGGCATGAAAACTTCTGATACCTACTTGGATTGGCGACTAATTCCTCCACCAATCCGCATTGGAGCAGCGTGGTGGAGTATGCTCTAGGCCTCCTTAAGAGGAGAGACCCGTGCCCAATAGTAGGCCATTAATGAGTTAAAGCCAGGCATATCTTTTTCGCAATATAGCAATAAGTTTGACGTGTCTGTGTGTCTGTTTGTGGCATCGTAGCTCCTAGATTGTTCTTAGCTCCAATTTATAAAGATCTGTTCAGGCGTTTCAAGGTCGACAATTCCGTGGGAAGTATTTAAAATTTATAGTTATTTACCACAGACTTAAAAAAAAAACAGACGTCACCTTGTCTTGTCGAGAGTGACGCCTCCCGCTTATCATGTGTGCGTAATTTTTAGTGCGGTCCGACCAACCGACGCGGTAATGGCGGCCGATTAATAACAGCATGGTGTCAATGTGTGCGTGTGATACTTGTACGAATAGAGGAGTTGGTATTACTAAGGGTGCCTCACTGACTTTGTTGCTGACAATCCGTCTGGTTCTTTTTTTAAGTCTGTGTTATTTACCTTAATGTCGGAAATTAGCACCGCAAGCTTCACTAAACTCCACGGGTCTCGGTACTCGGTGCTCGGTAGTGAAGTCAATTCCGTCGATTCCGGCCGCGCGGCAAGCGTAATGAACAAAGTTTGGCCGACGGGAACTTCCCATACGGTGATCATACTCGTAGGAACCTACCGACACCTGACCTACATGTTATTCCAGTGGAAATAAAGTTCTTCGGTGCTTCGCAATTTAGGCTCAGGTATTTAAATTACCTAGACCTACCGAGGTTAAATCACTTGCTTTATTGAAGAAAAACATCTTGAGAAAACCTGCACACCTAAGAATTCTCCATCCACTTGGCTACTGTAGTACGTACTATGGCCTGTACCTTTCACATTGTGAGTGGAGACCCGAGCCCAACAGTGCTGTTAACCGTTAAGAAGTTCCCTCATCTGAAGCCAACCCTAGAAGTATAATCAGATCATGCTTATCATAAAAATGTATTGTCATCGGAACCATTGAAATACGCAAAATTTCAACTTCATAGGATGAAAAGATGTAGTTCTAATTCAGCTTTCAAGATTTGACCCAAACAAACAGGTAAAATAAAACCGTATAATAAAAACCGTTTCACGGGGTGGACATGGTTCCATTGAAAAACTTGTAGTGCAAGGTAAAGTTGAGGGGACAAGGCCTCGTGGCAGGTCCCCGATGCGCTGGACAGACCAGATTAAAGCTGCTGTGGATGCCCCCGTCCACGAATCCACACGAAGAGCAGTGATTCGTGAAGATTGGCGGCGAGTTGTGAGGCGTGCCACAAATACCGAATGACCACGACCACTCTGCCAAAAGTGCAGCGACTTAGAAGAATAAAAACCGTAATTCTGCTTGAAGTAGCGCTTAGGATGCATCACTTTGAGAACCTTTATAGTGTTTTGTGATCTTAATTATTCTCAAACCAGATATCATTAAAAGTTTTTAAATAAATCCGTAATTGTCAATGCATTATAATAAAATATGATTTGTTATTGCTAAGTATAATAAAATATGAAAATTGGTTATTAGAATTGTGTTTTGTTTATAATAAAATATAATAAACACCTCGTTCAACGTTTTTGGCTGGTATAAATAAATAATCACATTCATAGCTAAATCGTTTCAACTTACTATTCAATTTGCCAGTATCTAAAAGGCATTATACAAGTATAAATTATTACCCATTTCAATAATGATGAACAACACTTAGAACATGGAAAATGGTTAACCACAAATGGGTGACATAATAATTAACCGTCAGCAGTCGTTCGCAGTTTGTTAATTAGTCGCAATTGAATGGATATTACCTATTCTATTTCCCTTTCTCGAGACCAAGAGAAGTATGTGTTACGACTAGATCTGACAGTATGGTTGCGATTCACAGTTGATTTAAAACGAAGGGTGATAGTTATCATGCACACAGACGCCATCGCAAAGTTGATCTCAAATAGGATAGACACAAAATAGAGACAACAGAAGTATAAGTATAAGACAACAGAAGTAATATAATAAGACATACAAGCCCTCGAGCAACGCACATATAGAGAGACACTGTTCACGGCAACGTTAAACAACAATGATCTGCTCATGGCTGCACCTATTCGTGTTTCTAAAAAAAGAAGAGGTTCTCAATTCGATGGTAAAAAAATATTTTTTTGTGTTAACTTATAACTTTTTACTGGGTGTACCGATTTTAATTTTTTTTACATTTAAAAGCTGGTGCTTGTCATGTAGTCTCATTTAAATTTGAGCGAGATCTGACGAGTATTTTTTGAGTTATCTATCTTCAACTATTTATCCCAACGTTATCTATCTATCCCAACGGGGTCAATAGGGGACAAATATGATAAGCATAATTTCCGCGTGCGAAGCTGTGGGCAACGGCTATTCCTTAATAATGCGAAGTTTTCCAAAACTGTTTCCTTGAAGTCGGTTATTGTTTTAGTTAAAATTGCGTATGGAGTTCTGTGTATATTACTTACTTACTTTATTCACTGTTCTGCTGAACCACTAGTATACATTCGCTTCGACTGAGAGATGGATGAACCTAATACCCCAAACATGTTTTAAAATACATGTATTTTTCACAACACATTTTCAATATAGATACTAGACCTATAGACAAATCAATTAGGCATTTAGTTGGACATTAGCCGTATATTTTATCACTTGGCAATATAGGACAAATAGGCACCCCGATTATATGCGTCAAAGGTCCCGCCATGTACGTATAATTGCGACCCTCGTTAATCGTGTGTAAAGGGCAATATAAGGGCCGAAGCTATTGATTTTGATGGCGGATTCTAATCCAGATTCAACTCATAATGATGAATAAGCAGGCGGTTAATAGACGTTTAATCTAAGTAGGTATGTGTGCGAAAATGGTCGATTATTTAGCCAAACTTGTATAACTATAGTTATCCTGCCAATAAAATGTCATCTGATATATTCTATACTCGTATGATACACTAGCGTTTGCCCTCAGCTTTGCCTGCAGTAGAGTGGGTTTGAAACGAAATTGTTAATTATTTAGGTAATTTAGAATTATATGTCCATGGCTTTATGCACGTGGATATCTATGTTTTACGAATCCTGCGGGAACTTTGAACTTTTCTGGGATAAAAAGTAGCCTATGTGTTAAAACAGGATATAGGCTATCTCCATTCAAAATTTTAGCCAAATCGGTTGAGTAGTTGTGGCGTGATTGAGGAACAAACATCCAAACATCTTCACAAAATTTCACATTTATATTATTAATAGGAGGTTTTGGATTGATGAGACATTCTGTTTTAAATGTTGACATAACGACGATTGATATTATAACATATTCATTTTACATGTTCATTCATCATTCAATCATAGGAATCCGTTGGGCGTTGGGACTATAATCTGTAGAATGATCCTTGAAGAACGTTCTGGCACCATTGCTATTGCCACTGCATTGCCAGCCTCTCAATGTAATTAAAATAATTGGAATTTTTACATCCTGGCATGCTGTTAATCTAAAATGTTACCTCGAAAAGTGACCGAGAAAAGTCACACTAAAAACGCTGCTTTTAATCTGATCATTCCTTTACTAATGAAAGGTAGAAAACGGACAGATTAATTAAATTCGCCCTAAGAAGTCGACAGCGGCAATTTTATGATCCTGAATCTAGGGTAAGGATTACACGGCCCTTGTAACAATTTGAAGATTCGTTGTCTTCTAAATTAAAGGATAGCGCTAGAACATGTACATGCGTATACTTGTAGGAGGTACGTATTGTATTGAGTTAGGTGGGATAAATATCCCTCATTTACACCAAGTCACAGCAAAATTGCAGGAGTACAGGAGTACTTTTTATGGAAATAACCGAAAAATGAGCTGAAGATCCACCTGGGTAAGTGGCTGTCGTCACCGATGGGCATCAGAGCAAAAGCAAGCAAAAGTCTAGCTGTGATAGACCATAGAGAGTATACATTTTTGTCAGAATTATTGGCTTCAGCCCATTAATGACCCCCTACTGGGCACGGGTCTCTCCTGTTGAGGAGGCCTGGAGCATACTCCACCACGTTGCTCTAGTGCAGATTGGTGGAGGGGTTAGTGGCCAACACGAGTGTCGGAAGTTTTCAAATCACCCGAGAACCTCCGACATGGCTTAACGACTGTTATCTTATGATAACAACCGGGACCGACGGCTTTACGTGCCCTCCGAAGCACGGAAACGCTCAATTTTTTTGCCACTAGCAGTCACCCATCCAACTGCCGACCACGCCCGCTGTTGCTTAACTTTGTCGATCACTTAAGATTGAAGCAAGCAGGGCTATGAGCGCTCCGCTCAGAATCATTATTTATTCTTAAAAGAACAGATTCGCATAAAGACAAATTGTTATGATGTCACCTTGCTAGCGACGAGATGGTAGTTAAACTTTTATTCGACATCATACTTAAACTTACTTAGACTTTAATACATACCATTATTAATATTATTATTTATCCAGGGGTTCGCCTGGATTCGCCTTTCGCTCGAGCATGAGTCAGCCGCCAAACGACTCGTCGTATTCAAGCTGGGGGCTTGAGAGCCAGTTCTTTCTTTATATTTCTTCTTTCTTTCTTGGCTGGCAACGCATCAGTGATGTCTTTGATGTTGCTGATGTTCATGGGTGGCGATAGCCACTTACCATCAGGTGGATCTTCAGCTCGTTTGCCGGCTATTTCCATTAAAAGAACATGGTATCACGTCGCTCATGTGCTGAAGCGCTGTGTGAGTGAAGACCTTAAGGTTGCAAATATTTGTAGTAATAGATGAGGCCGCGTTGAATTGTTACACGGATTAGTGTGTGGGAGCAAAATACGCAAACTATTAGACAACTAATACGTGTAAATATTAGGTACTACGTGTAGGTTAAGCCTAGGTCACGCATTTTAGCAAAGGTTAAGTGCTAATAATATAATATTCTGGAGATGGTTCAGATTTGGTAATAGTTAAAACTATAAACATATAGTTAAAATTATTACATTTTAAATGTGAAAGTTTCGATTTTTGTTTGAGTAATAAACGGTTGAACAGATTTGAATATTTACACAAATAATCTGAAAATTAATCCAGTTTTGGACAATTTAATTCTAGCTTTTCTCTGTGACATCGTCTTTGTGAACTTTAGTTTTTTTTGTGAACTTTAGTAGATTTTATAATATAGATCAATCAAGGTTTTATAATATTTTGCTTTTATTATTTCTTCTACCTATCTTATTAAACTTTAAATTTGATATACAAAAACTATTTTTAGGATACATTCCCCTGGGAGGGGAAATAAAGAGGATTTATATTTTCGTTTTTTAGTTTCCTTAATTCCATAACTATAAATTTATTTAGAGAGTTAAAATGTCATAATTGTGAAATTGCGGCATTTTTTAAATCTACGCACTCGTAGCCACGAGCAGTTTCTACTTGCCAATATGAACAAACTTTTTTATTCCGCTATTTCTTTGTTGAGTTATTTCGATGATACAACCAATAAAACTATCAAACTCAAACATATATTATGTAGTTACTATTATTTTTTCTGTGTTCAAACTCTAAATTATTTGTTTCATGTATCTTATTATTAATCCACTTATAAACGTCAAATTGACGACTCGTGTGGTGTAATGGTTAGGGTCCCGAGTTCGATTCCCAGTGAGGCGGAAATTCTAATGATGAGTTTGAATTTTTGTTGTCGGTCAGGGTGTGTGTTCATGTCTTTATGAAATGTTGACGATGGTACCCATAACACAGGGAACCCTAGTGTGAGGCTATGAGTGTGTAGCGTTATTCATTATTTATTCATTAAATATTTTGAATCTGCCATCAATCTCTTTGAATCACTAGAGATACCTACCTAATAGATTTATAGTAGAATGCGCAATACCTATCGTCTTCGCTATTGTCTTCTCACTGCTGCTAAGTAAATAGGATAGCCACACAGGTCCATAAGAAGAGACATACAAAATTGAAAGTTAATTTTAGAATGAACTATAGGCTCACAAAATACCGAATTTTAGCCGTATTGGGGCGGCTTAGAATACTACCCCAATCTCACCAGATGGGTGTCATAAGAGGCGTCTAAATCCAGCCCGCTGGTGGTAGGGACCCTAGGAGGGATTATATTGATAACATTGATTTTAATTGTTAATGAATACCATTATTACTATTATTATTTTTCCATGGGGTTCGCCTGGATAGCTACCACCCTTGAGCATGAGTTAGCCGCCAAACAACTCATCGTGTTCCGGCCGGTGGCTTGAGAGCCAGTTCTTTTTCCTTTTTCTTATTTCTTTCCTGGCCGGCAGCGCATCGGTGATGCCTTTGGTGTTGCTGATGTTCATGGGTGACGATAGCCACTTACCATCAGGTGGAACGTCAGCTCGTTTGCCGTGTACTTCCATAACAAAAGAAAAAATCATAGTCGAGCATCAAAGTAATTATTTCACAGCTGATTTTTTTGCTAGAATCTACTGCGAATCAATGCCGTGTTTCAGTTGCAGAGTCTGAGAGCCTTTCTTTTTCTTTCTTTATTGCTTCGCGGGCAATGAATCAGTGATTCTTTTGGTGTTTTTGTGTTCTTTTGATCTTCATAGACGACACTAAACACCAGTTCGCTCGTCTGTTCGTTTGTAGGCAATAGTACATAGGCAGTAAATATATGCGTCTTTTCAACCATCGCGGGCAGAATTCACTTAAAGAGCTGGTCATAAACAGATCCCCCTCTTCTTTCTTGGCGCGTTTATGATAATTCTGGTGATACGATTGTAAAAATTAAATGAATCTATAGATATTTACAAATGTTACATACAAAACTCTGTAACATGACATTTGACTAAATCAAACGTATCAACAAGTAACCTGTAACAAGTATTTAAACATTCTTAGACTTTATCTAATACGTCCCAGGACCAATACCGTGTGGTCGCCAATACTATTCGTTCAGCATCTGTTTCTTAGTCGTGAAGCTTGAAGGTTGTATAGTTCTATTGTTTATCAAAACAACATCTCATAGAAAGATCTCTAATCTATTAGAGGTTGCATTCAACACAATAGGCATCTCCTCATTATTTATAACCATTAGTAGTAAGTAAGAAAGCTTTTAAGCTTTTAAGTGATTAAATCGATATCAATCAGAGATTGATGAGGCTGTTGTAAATTATAGTTTATATAATCTGTCTGCATAATTTATAGATATGATCCAGGTCATAGACTAGGGATATGCTACAGAATTACTACAAAATGAAATATATTTTTTATGGTTGAGATATGAGGTAGGTATACCTTTTATGTTTCGAGACAAGTTAATGCTTTATAAATTATCCAAAATATTGTCCAAAGTCAAAGTCAAAATATTTTATTCATATAGGTATCATTGATACACTTATGCACGTCATTTTTTGGCTTTTCGGAAGGTGCTTTGTCATGGAGGAGAAGAAAAGCCTAAAGAAACTCCTCAGCACATCTTTTAAAAAAAATATTACAAAATATATAAAATAAGTCCTAAATATAAAATAATAATACTACACAACCTATTTACATACACCAGAGGCATGACAAACGCATGTAGACCAGGATTTTTTTATTATCGTCGTATATTTTTGCTGGAGAAATCCGGATATTAATACCATAATCGGAAAAATTTAGGACAAAAGGCCTTGAGGTCAAAGTACGATGTTTTGGATCGAATAGATGAATGATTTTAGAAAATCCTTTCAATAGATCGCATTTGGTAAACAAGTGGGGAAATTAATTTGCGATCCGCTTCCGTGACTCGTAATATTTCAATCGTGTTTTGTTTTTCACACCTTTTTTAACCGGGGAAACTTGTACCCAGATTTATTTTTATGTCAATTAACCGGGTGGTAAGAGTCGCTGTCCGTTTTTTGTCTCTCTTCTTTTTTGAACGGTATCACGTCGCTGATGCCTTTGGTGACCACTTACCATCAGATGGAAGGTCAGCTCATTTGTCGGCCAGTATTAAAATAAACTTGCAATTCAGAGAGGATAAAAGGAGGGTTACGGTTTAAAATCTTATATGCATGTTGATCAAATATATTATGTATATTATTATATAATACTAGGAAATCGCCCTCACTTCGCTTCAGGAAAAATAGTAAAAAAAATGTAATATAGCCTATGTCACCCGGGAATAGTGTAGCTTCCCAACAGTGAAAGAATTTTTCAAATCGACTCGGTAGTTTCGGAGCCTATTCAATGCAAACAAACAATCAAATCTTTCCTCTTTATAATATTAGTATAGATTGTGCCCCTTATTTTTGATGAACTTTTTTCGAAGCAAAGAAAAAAGCATTTATTTGGTAGATAAAAATCTGTACAGAACTGCAATAATCACAAGAAAATGAGGGGCAAGATTTAAAACTAGCCGTGAGTGACTAACGTCAAATACACGAATATTTAGTATCAAGTATTCGCATCATTATTTTAGCAAATAAATAATCGTGACATGAATTACAAATGTGGCAGAACATGAATTATAAATAACTAAACGAAGTGCGACGGTTAATTTCCACCGGTTGCGGTTGCCACTATTGGTTGCGGTTGCCTCACTAATTCAGGGCTTTGTTTACTGATTTGATACGTGACTTAATTTATAAAACGTTGGGCAAATTAACCGTAACATTTGTTGATGAAATACGCCTTGTATGTGGCTAGGTACTTAGTATGTACTATGGGAATACTAGTCATAAATCTGTATTGTAACAAAGCCAAAATAACTTTTATTGTTCATTTATTTTTTATGTTATGTGCTTGGTTATCGCTGTGTCATAACATATGTTTTTTGTGTACAATTGAATGAATTCCGATGCTTTTCTTTCCAGGAAATTGCACTGACACCTTCGATCAATAATAGTCTATAGATCGATGACTGACACCCAAGGAATAGGAGATAAAAGTAAGCATGGATAAAACGTGGATTGAATAATAAAAGCGATAATGGCAATGTACTTTAATTTAGCAAATAAATTAAATTCTGTAATTGTGTAAACCTTTGAGATTTGAGATAAGATTCTGTAATATTTGTTACTAGTGTAATAATAAAATTATTATGGAATTGGGCAGTTATATAAATATTTGTTATTCTATTAAATAAATGAAAAAAGGTATTTGTGTGTAATATTTACGCACGACTGAAGTAAAACTTCTTTGGGCGACATGTATTACCAAAAAAAATTAAACTTTATTTAAAATAAATATCACATTACAGTTGACTCATATTTATTAACAATATGCCTTACAAAAATGAATATAAAGCTTTAATTGCCGTTAATAATACCGTTACTTTATATTAACGGTAACAGTATTAACGACAAGCTAACCGTTTATTAATGGTAACGGTATTATTATACCGTTATTCCTTACCCCGTGATACTTATTTAATCTATAGACAAATACAATGTAATCTTTATAGAATTATGTATCTGTACTTCAGTTTTGTAAGGTTTTCTTTTCATTTGACATACAAGAGACTATAGACTTTAGAGCTTTATTTCCGTCAGAATACTTCTGTCTGAATACTTCCGTCCAAAAAATAATCTGAGTTACTCTGAAGTCGCGACTAAAGAAGTTTTACTTCAAAAATGGGAATCCAAATGTGATTTTTTGACTTTTTACGCTACGCCTCGAATACCGTTTTGTAAAGTTTTTTATTTCAGTAAGTTTTTAAATACATCGACGTGCTTTGAGCCTATAGATACGTAGGTATAAAACCCATTTAAAATTACTTTTTGAAATTGATACAATCCCGACTGTAAATCAATTACACATAGACTACACAAAAACCTCTATAAACAAATTTTAAATACTGTAAAGTAAATTACATTATTTGCGTCCATGTTTTTGCCAACCAAAGAATTCTTCATAATGTTTGTCACATATTAAATTACTTATGGTCATTACACTGACACTGGTTCACAACCACACAATTACCAGTGCAGTCGTATTCGGGCGGAGCAATTGAGCTAAATCCATTTGTTTGCCCCAAGCCCCACTTGTAATTCAAGTCATGAAGTTTCATATTTGCGGGAAATAGTGTTCAGAGGAGTGTGTGATTGTGAATTGTTAGATAAACGTTTGGCAGACGTCACAGGATTGTGTTTTTTATGCAAATACGACAGATGATTCATCTGATGGTAAGTCTATGTGTATGGATGTGTGTGGCTTTGATACATTTATGGCCCACTACAGACCACGGGCCTCTTGTCTTGAGGAGTCCTAAAGTATACTCAACTACGCTGCTCTAATGTCAGCATAGACGGCTTAACTTGCCCCGGATGGCATTTGTGCGGTGCCGTCGACTTTATTCACCTGAGTTAATTCACCCAGGTGTCTTAAGTCTACTTTTAGTGTACTTTATTCACCTGTGCATCCAGGCGATTTATGGTCGTAGCGCACATATCAACTCGGAAAGGGATCGGCACCGGATCGCCTCGCCGTCAACCTAACGTAAGCTCGGCTACGGCTAGGCGACGCCGCGCTTACGGCTAGGCGACGCCGCGCTTACGGCTCGCCGGCCGCTGGTTGACGGAATGAATGACAGCAGTTCGCCGACGCAGCGGTAACCGCGGCGCAGGGCGTGCACGAGGAAACGGAAAGTCGACGGATAGCGTACGGTGAGACGTAAGCGCGGGTACGGCAAGTCGTCCACGCAACGTACCGCGGTTTGTGAGCTTGTCTCGAGGCGAGGCGATTACGTTACGAATCCGATAAGTGTGCTTTACAGTAGGGAGTTTCATACAAAGAATACTGACATGCAAGAGTTGATACGTTTACGTTCCGTTTACGAGTTGATATGTGTGCTATGACCATTAAACTGATCGAGGTGAATTGATATAAGTAGACTTAATCCACCTATCATTTTAGTCAATGCAATTAGTGATGTTGGAATGCTATTCATTAGATTTAGTATAACAATCGATTTTATTTATGAAGAAGTTTTAATCGATTTGCTTCGGTCCGTACTTCGGAAAACACGGAAGTGCTAAAGAAATTTTTGCCTTTAGCGATAACCGATCCAATGACTGACCACGCAGTGGCCTTGCCTCGGTTGATCACGGATCATACCAAGGTATGGTACGGTCTGGTAACACCAAGAGCAATATGGACAAAGGATATTAGTGGATATTAGTGAGATGAAAATCCTCTCTCGTGGTTTGTTGTCGTAGTGCGGTGCTGTTTTAAACCAACTTTAACAAGAGGTTCTCAATTAGACAGTTTTTTTATGTGTCTCATAAATTTTTCCTGGGTGTACCAATTTTGATGATTCTTTTTATATTCAAATGTTGGTGCTTGTCATGTGGTACCATTTAAATTTGAGCGAAATCTAACTGGTAGTTTTTAAGTTATCTCTAATAATGCGTATTTTTCGAAGACTGTTTCCTTGAAGTCGGTTATTGTTTTAATATTAAGATTATAGTTTATTATGCAATCATAATAATCATAGACGGCTTACCTTGCCCCGGATGGCATTTGTGCGGTGCCGTCGACTTTGTTCACCTGAGTTAATTCACCCAGGTGTCTTAAGTCTACTTTTAGTGTACTTTATTCACCTGTGCACCTAGGTGATTTAAAACGATCGAGGTGAATTGATATAAGTAGACCGAATTCACCTATCATTTTAGTCAATGCAATTAGTGATGTTGGAATGCTATTCATTCGATAGTAACAGATTGTAGTACATGAGGTACTTCGTCTCATATGACAACGATATTGTTTGTTGATGTATCTCGGTGTACGCTAATGTAGTGGTTGCAATCATGCGTGTCACTCGCTTGTTGCGGTTTGCAACTACCGAGATATATAACAAAATGATTTATAATGTACGAGCCCCGTTCACATTACGTATTCATACAAAGCCGGTTCACAGATTCTAAATGGATTTAGGCTGTTAAGTTTCCATTGTACAGACCGCGTTATTAACGTCTGCATAAAAAGTTAAGGAGACAGGATTTGAGGCCTCTCATATTGAGGAGTACTAAGGTACAGCGGGGCAACAAATCGCGGACTTATTTTAAGTTTACACGAAGAACATTTTAGCCATACATTATTTTCGTGTAACTTGAACGTGCGAGGCGGAAATTTTAATAATGAGTCTAAATTTCTGTTCTTGTGTTGTCCATGGCACCCACGACACGGAATCCTAGTGGAAGGTTATGACTGAGCAGCGTTATTTATTTAATTTAATCAATAAACTATTGATCTTACATTTAAGGGATGAATTTTGCTAGACCGTGTCGGGCATGAGTCGTGCTCCGTACGAGACATCGTCGCACGGTAAAGCTAGAACGCTCGATGTCCGCGTCATATAAAATGTTAGTGAAAGTTTGAATCCGTGTCTCGTCCGTGCCTCGTACGGAGCACGGTTCGTGCTACACACGGTCTAGCAAAATTCATCTCTAAACATTTCTCACTTCATCTATTGGCGAAAATTGTACAAAATTTGTTCAGTAATTTCTGATATCTTGCATTACAGGAACGAAATTGACGCGACAGGATCTTATTTTTTTAATAATATGTACCTAGTAATATTGAAGCATATAAACGTAGCAGTTAGTCATTTGTGTCTGTCTGTAACTATACAACTTTTGTATGTAACGGTGCACATGTCAAGTCAAGCTTATACTTACCGGTTGTGCTTCCTGAAGTGAAGCGAAGCTCGCTAGCTATTGTAATGCCACAGTATAGGAAAGTGCAGTAGTATTCCACTTTTATAAAAGAGCGAAAGAATAATGTATATATTACGTTTTGGGTTTTAGTGATTTAATAATCTCTCTCTCTTTAAAAAAACCTTTTACACTAAACATAGCTAAGAACGCTCTTAATTAAGAGCTCCATAAAATGGAGGCCATACATTTGGATAAACAAAATGTTCTGACATTTTGACTGTATTTATATGTCGGAGATCATAAAATGGAACGTCAAGCCGGGCCAGGCTTAGGTGTATTCAGATTTTGAAGATGTCAACACTATGCGAATTTGTTACTGTCATTTGCACACGCGGTGGCGGGAGAACCGAGGAAAGCTATAGACTTGCCAGCGACGAACGGACTTCGGAAACAGCCTTCGAGCTGAGCGGACGCACGTAATCATAATCGTTTATTTGCAATAGATATGGTTGTACAGTGGTGTTATTTTTACCCGGCTGCCAAGGAAGGGTGGTTTTTGTGGAGTTTTGGGGTTTTTTGTGGGTGTGTGTATCTATGTTTGTATGTATGCATGTAATATTCTTTATTACCTCATATCTTCCAAACTACTGAACCGATTTATATAATTAAGATATCGTTAGATTCGTATTAATAACCTTAGTGTTCTTAGATAAGTGAAATAAAAAAACAAAAATGGCGGTTGTGAGATGCTATTGTCTGAAGTATCAAAAAACAAAAATTAATCGAATAATGTGATATTGGTATCAAAGTAAAGAGCTCACCATAAGGCTTTCAAAAAGGTATTATATACCATGATAGGTTTTTAACAGCAAGTGGGTTATTCAATTTTTAAATTTGTTTAATATTTACTATAGTTATATAATTTTCGTAACATTTACGAGTAGCTAGTTCTACATAGCAAGCAAATATTAAGATAGCATCACAGGTGAGCGCTTACCCGTAACGCTCTTTCCCAAATGCTATTAAAGATCGGGAAGTGTTTTACCCCACACTTACACCACTGGTTCCGTTCGTTGGACAACTATATATTTCATTACACTGTTACGCGTTTATCACAGTGTAATTGAACCGTATCGACTGAGCTGTAATTGAATTGTATCACAGTGTACCCCGATTGAAAATTTGAATTTCGAATTCAGGAATTTGAATGATGGATATTCATATTCGTATTAGCATTTCCGGATGTCAAAAAGACGTTTATAATATCTACTATGCGTTATTCCCCTATGGTTATTTCCATATGCCTAGAATATTTTCCCACTACATCGTTCACTTCAAAACCAAAAGAATATCTGAAGAAAAAAAAAAACAAAGGAGAATGCCCACGGACAGTATCGCTAAATCTAAGTTGTGTCACTACTTCATGAAATCAGTAATTCCTATTATTAATTAAAACATATTTTGTAAATATTACGAAATAACAAATTCTCCGTATAAAAACTGACCAAAATAAAAGTCGTTATCTTTACCATTTATTCTGTCGCCATCTTAGCCAACTGCCATTATAAAAATACGATTAGTGATTGATCAAGGAATCGAAAAGTTTAGGTGAGATTCGATTATTTATGTAATATGATTCACTTTGAAAGAAATCGATATCCAAGTTGAATGAATCGATTCTCTATTAAATCAAGTATCAAAGGTTTTTGATTAATCATGACATTTTTAAGAGACGTTTTTAAGTAACGCTATCTTTGATCTTTTGAATGCATTCATAAATATTTAGTTAATTCGTTCAAATTATCTACCAAGAACGACCGATTATTTTGGCGTCAGACAACAACAAATTGTTAAAAGAAACTAATATTGCAGACAGTTTAGGGTTGTAGTCGCTAGGTTCTTAAAACTGTCCGATTTAAGAGAATTCATCGAAACGATGTAGCGTTCAAGATCGATTAATCGATTCCAGAATGACATGCTTAATCGATTCTTCGATAAGTCAATCTCAGTTTGACATTCCTAACCTACCCGACAAATGATAATTATTGTGTGAAGTTCCTGACAGTTTGTTTTGAACTTTTGAATTCAATAAGTATTATTTCGTGTTTGATTCTTTTTGTTCTTTCAAAATAAATCTTGTCGTTGCATTAAATGTTCCCTCTAACTGCGATATTTGCGCTGGCAGTCACTGAGAGAACTTAATGATGAAACCCACAATACATTAGCGTCTTGGATTTCACCTACACCGGTAAGTAATAATGATGCGGTTTATGAGATGTTTAAACATTGCTTCTCGTGCAGTTATACTCGTATTTATTATCTTTTCGCGGGATAAGGTGCTGGTTTTAACAGATTCTCGGTCTACAGTTGTCTACAATTTCGAAAATTCTAATTTTAGTGGTTCTTCATTACCAGATTGCAGTTGATATTTTTAATATGTAATTAAAAGTACTAAAATCATAGTAAAAATTAAGCTCAATTACATTACGGCACAAAAGATTTGATAGCGATACTGAGTTCCATAGTCACTTGGGCAATCACCTTTAAGCGCACAAATATATTGTGCCAAATATGTTTTATAATAGCTTTGAACATAATACACCTACATATTATAGTCCCTCTTCCCTCTTTCCCATGCCAAAACGCCTAAAAAAAAAGAAAAAATTTTTTAAATTTAAATTCTTGAAAGGGATACATTTACGGTAAAAGCAAAATTTGGACTTATCTCTATTTAAAGTGAGTTAATATTTTTTTAATCTATTTTCAAACTTGCTTGTAAAACCATGTTACAATTTCACAAAGCAAGAAAACTTGAAGTTTCGCCGAGCAGATACTTAATAACGCGGCGAAAATTCTAGAAAAAACGTATATCGTTCACTGCCGCAATATTGGAACAGAAAGCGTCTGCTCACTTTTACATCGCTCGAGATAAATTGAAAAAAATTTCATATCAAAATATGAATTTAGTTTTATAACATTCGGTTTTTCCATGTGCTGGATATATTTTTACCATTTCTCTTTTATTAAGACGCCTTACCTAATCTCTAGGCACATTTTTTATTTAATCTTACAATAATATAATAATTTAATTTAATTTGTAATGTATACGTATAGTATTTTATTAAGTTTTTCCTTTTTACCATGAATGATAGTCAGTCATGCCACCTACAATTTCTTACCATCACCTTGGGTGACTGCTAGAGAATGCCTCTAGGCATTAACAACCTGTTTTTAGGTTTTACAAAAATATTAAATAAACGTACGATCTTAGAGCAATTTTTTACATCTGACATGGATGTCAGTAACTCCAAAGGCATCACGGAAGCGTGGCCGACGACGAAATAAGAGAGAGAAAGAAAGAAAGAATTGACTTCAGAACTCCAGCCGGAACATTTGGCGACTCACTCAAGCAAGTGTGGCCTGCTGCCGCTATCGGTGTTCAGAACGGACGTGTTCTTGTCGAGGGTCACCAGTTTGACACAGGGAGATCTCCCGCCAGGCGAGGTGTATTGCCTGGGAGGCGGCCAAGCCCCGACTGATGTTGTCGGAGGATTTGTATGTATGCAACCGATGCAAACTTCGATGGCGTGATTCAGGTTGGCGTGACGTCTCCGTGTGACGCGTGTCCGCTATCATCACAATGTCAAGCCTTACTACAAAGTGGACTTCACCTGTTACGATACTCTCTGCCGACATTGGAGTCAGGATTCTAAGCCACCTCAATACGGCTATTACAAAAGCAGATAATTATTTATTACGGTTAGAAATTTCAAAACTCAAAATTTTATTGATAATCCTTTTATAAAAACATTTAGAAAATCAATTTACGCTATTGCTTCAACAAAGCCATACCTTGAGTGGACCCGGGAGAAGAAAGAAGAAGCAGCAAGAAACTACTGAGATGTTTTCCCCCTACTCACAGACCCCCCCTTACCCCTACTTACAGATAGCACTTGTTACAACTAGGTTATGTATATTTATGAAGTCCAAGAGGGAATGAAAAATTTAAAAGTGATCGAAAAATGATTTATTCAGCGACCAATATTACAATAAACTCAGTGTCAGCTCAGCTCAAAGTAAACAGCTAAACTTAGCTCCCACACTAGGATTCTCTGTGTTGAATAACTCAATACCTAAAATATGAAAATAATGCAGATCACCACTTAGAAGTTAGAACAGTCTACGGCATTAACAGATCCTCAATGACGTCGGTTACAACCTTAGAGTAATAATATTACATATAGAGCGCGCGCAACGAAGTGGGAACAGTAGGCACGGGTGAGAACAACACGACGTTCCCGCCGCGGCGCCGCGACCGCTTGTAGTCGTAGTTGAATGCCAGCGGTGTGCGGTTCTAGAGAGATTTTTAAATATTAACGTATCAAAATGGTCAAATGTGCAGTCCCATCTTGCAAAAACGATAGTAGGAAACATACAAAACTGAAATCCAGTATCACATTTCATCGGTAAGTTGATTTTTGTATTTATTTTTATGGAAACAAATCTCGCATCGCGGGGGTGGGAGGTGGGCAAGCACAAGACCGCCCGCGCACCGCGTTCCTACTTATTTAACAAGTCCACACGATTTCCAGACTTTTATATTACTCATGATTTTCGAACTAAAATTAAAACAAGAGTAATATTGTATTAAATGACTTCCATATTTCAAATAACCAACAATATAAAGATCACACTCACAGCCCCACCACTAATAATCTGGTATTATGGGTGCCATAGATAACACTAATGTAAATATAAGTACCTAGGCGACTGAGCTTACGCAAATGAAAATAGAGAAAACGAATTTTCCCTTATAATAATATGAGCCCTAGCTAGATCGATTAGTCGCCCCCACTAACTACTATACTGCAAATTTCATCGAAATCGTTAGTGCTGTTATCGAGAACGTGATTACAAACAAATATTCAAATAAATATACAAACATTTCTCGTTTAATAGTAGGAAATAAGATACTGAATATAAAAAGTACCCATTAAAGATATTTACATAACTTATCGATACCTCGTTGCCGATCGGCACCTAATTCATACATCCCTATCCGTCATACACTCATCAGTATAAGTATCTATAGCTCAGCTGCCTACGATGTGTACTGTACATTTTGTGCGATAGTCGCGCTATATTCCTATACTCTATGGTTACAACCGTTATTTCATGAATGATTGAAATAATGAATATTTATTTCTAATCCCGTTGAAGTTGAATTCATTTTGATAGTTGATGTTTATTCAAATCAATTCGTTGCTATTGAATAGTTATGAGTAACAAACGCTTTTCCAACGGAATCGGTTGTTACATAACTTGTTGTTAAATTACTTGTGTAAATAAAGTTTAATAAACTTTGTGATCATTATAATCAATGACTTGCCACTTACTAATTCAGTAACAGATATTGTTATTATTAATGCAGATTTCCTTTCATTTCTTGTCTTTTTTTAGGCTTCCGAATGAAAAAAAACGAAAAACAGAACCCTTATTGGATCATTCGTGTGTCTGGGCGACCGCTCTTCACATTTACAACAGAATTTTGAAAAATTTTTTTTAACAAAATCAAAATTATACAAGAACTGTTTTGCAAACCGTATCGTGTGGCAAGTTAAATTAAAGGGCTTATTGTATTTTTTAATGATTTTTTTATTTTACACATTTTAGTTAGGATTAATTCAAAATTCACAATGGCGTCATTTTATTAAGTTTAGTGAGTTAATAAATTAGCGAAAATGGTTGGTTACACAGATTTATATAGTTATGTCACAGACTTAAAAAAAGAACCAGACGGAATGTCAACAACAAATTCAGCGAGGCACCCATAGTAATACCAATTCCTCTATTCGTACAAGTATCACACGCACACATTGACACCATGCTGTTATTAATCGGCCGTCATTATCTCGTTGGACCGCACTAAAAATTATGCACATAATAATATGGTAAGCGGGCGACGTCACTCTCGATAAGACAAGGTGACGTCCGGTATTATTTTCACGTCCGTGAGTTATATTATATATCCTAAACTGTTACTTACAATAAAAAATAATGAAAGAAACCTAAAAATTATTTTAAAATACCTATTCAAAGATACTCCACTTGACTTAGTTCCCCGATAAATTTTTTTCATTTTGACAATATGACGTCTGGTTGTCGCTGTGGTGAATTTAGATTATTTTCATGTATTTAGTAGCACTCGCAAGGTTAAGAGACGAATCGATTGACGTAAGAACATCGTAAGAATCATCAAAATTCGTTAAGAGGCCGTGCCGAAAATTTATTTGACAGAGTTATGTCATATTCATTGCGAAGCTATGTCTGTGTGCGTCGTTCACGCACACTTGGCTGAAGTTCGTGCTTAAACAATTTTGATCCTTTAGTTGATAATAATTTTAGGATGCATAGTATGAACAGTTTAGAAATAAAAGTGTGGAATGTTTTTGTATATTAGTTTAATATATTTATTACAATCAAAATGAAAAAGTTTTAGATAAACACACATTAGGTACATATTTAGGTTATTCAGTGTTTTGCATCAGAGATGTCATTCATTTATGTTTGCGATAAACTTAGAGTGTACAGACAAATTTAACACGTTTCATTGGTACCCACCCGAAAATCAAACGAGTCTTGATTTCATAAAAAATGTTTTTGAAAATGCAAAATTTAAAATTTTGGGCCATAAAAAATCTTTGCCGAGCTGTAGGACTAAATATGTTGTCATATTCATAACCTATTAAATTGGCGTATTATATAAACTTAAATTAAAAATTGAAAAAAAAACCAGACTCAAAAAAAAAAGTCTGAATAGGTAAAAAGTAAAAAAATCATAAAATAAATCTAAATACGCGGCAGCGAATCAAGCCAAGTTCAAGCAAAGGAACTGGCTAGCCAGCGCCGAGTGTATTATTATAACATTACACGTCAAAGTCAAAGTATTTTATTCATATAGGTATCACTGATACACTTATGCACGTCATTTTTTAGCTTTTCGGAAGGTGCTTTGTCGTGGAGGAGAAGAAAAGCCCAAAGAAACTCCTCAGCACACCTTGTAAAAAAAATATTACAAAATAAGATAATAATACAAAAGTATTTACTATTCTGAGCGGAACTGGTTGAAGAGCTGGTCATTTCCATGCCTCTTTGTCATTTAAATCCTCGTCTACACTATAATATCCCTTGCCTAACAATTGTGTCTTTACACGTTTTTTGAAAGTTTCTATTGGCAAGTCACGTATTAATTTTGGGATTTTATTATAGAAATGTATACCAAGCCCTGTGAAAGATCGCTGCACTTTACTTAGGCGGAACGAAGGCGTAACTAATTGATGCATTCTTTTCGTATGACGATTATTATTATCAAAATTTTGTTTATACGCGTTTATACTCTTCCGTATAAAAACTACATTGTTAAAGATATACTGGGAAGCTACTGTAAGTATACTTATTTCCTTGAACTTTTCACGCAAAGACTCCCGAGACCTAAGTTTATAAATAGCCCTAACTGCCCGTTTCTGGAGTATGAAAATTTGTTTTATATTGGCTGCTTTACCCCACAGCAAGATGGCATAAGGCACGAACCACTTGGTGTCACTTTTGACCCTTCTATAACTCAAAACCTCTTTAACGTAAACACATTACGTGTGTTTAATTATATTCATAAGGACATATAGAAGCCCAAATTTAATGAAGCTAGCTCAAATGGTTAAAAAGATATGAAGGTCAAAATGTCGTAAATTTTAGCACTGACTGACTGACTGACATATAGTACCTAAATCTAAGCTACTTCCAGATGACCTAGAAGGATGAAATTTGGAATCCAGCTCGGTAATTGTGTTCAAGCGTAGGAAAAAATATAAAAAAATAAAAAAGTCGAAAAATAAGTGGTGTCCCCATACAAAAAACTTGTAATATGCGTAAACAACCGGCCAACGGTGTGTCGTCGGCGGCGCGTGGCATTGCCTAGTTTTCTTTACAAAAGTAATGATATCCCACCAAAAACATAAATGTAAAAAAGGAGAGCCAAGTTCAATACAAAAATTCTGATAAAAACTGGCTTAGTGAAATCTAACCTACTTTAAGATCTCACATTTTTAAATAACAGCAATTGTTATAGGTATCCAATAAAGCAAAGAAATAGAGTTTAATACTTGTTCATAATGTTTTTTTGAAGTGAAACTTCTTTAGAATCGTTAGTGATTTGAAACCGGATGCAACGACAGGTAAGATAATATAACCGCTAATTTCGTCTTTCAATTTAACTTATCCGTAGCTCAATGGTCAGGACGTAGATACACAATACCTGATGCACAGGTTCGCGTTTCTCAGTATTTGTTTTTTTTTAAGTTTTTTTTTAGTTTTATTTTTATACTGTTTTTAAATACTTTCAAATGCTCTTTTAAATATTTTCAAAGAATTTATCAACAAAAAATAAGAATTTCATTCTTTCATTCTGTCGATCGACCGACCGATTATACAGACAGTAAAAATGCTAAGTTGTATTCATAGATGGCGCGAGGAATAAGATAGAACATTCGTTTTATTGCTAGATAGATTTTTAAAAAGTGCTAAGTTGTATTCATAGATGGCGCTTCGATTTATTGCTTTAAGATTCGATTTATTGCTTTTTCATCTTATTATCTTGAAACCAAAATTTTGGAAAGTTTCACTTCTACCACGTGTGAATTGCACACATCTTCTTTTTTTGTTCCTATAAATACATATTTTGATTTTGCAAAGAACTTGGCACTCATTTAGATCTCCGTTCGTTTTGCGGCGAAGCCCATAGCTAAGCTTAATTTTTGTATTGAACTTGGCTGTCCTTTTTTACATTTATGTTTTTGGTGGGATATAACTCAATATCACGCCAACCGATTTCAATGATTCTTTTTTTAATCGAAAACAGGTGCTTGCCATGTAGTCCCACATAAATTTGAACGGGATCTGACAAGTAGTTTTTGAGTAACTTTGAAGTCGGTTATTTTTTGTTAGTAGGTAAATACATCATACACCTATGATATGCCGATGATATAGTTATCCTGCTGGGTTCCCTGGAAGAACTTGGTATAATGCTCGGAAACTTTAACAGCGCCTCACAACGGGTGGGTCTTAAGATGAACATGGACAAGACGAAAAACATGTCAAATGTCCATGTCACACCCATATCGGTTGTTGTTGACGGCGCTGCTCTCGAAGTTGTAGACGAATACATTTACCTGGGACAATTGATCCAGATGGGTAAGTCCAACTTCAAGAAAGAAGTCACTTGTAGAATCCAACTCGGATGGACTGCGTTCGGGAAATTGCGTCATATCTTGTCATCCAAAACACTACTTCAGTGCCTGAAGTCGAAGGTGTTCGAGTAGTGTGTGTTGCCAGCGATGACATACGGCTCCGAGACGTGGTGCTTCACTATTGGCCTAATCCACAAGCTCAGAGTAGCACAGCGGGCTATGGAGAGGGCTATGTGTCAGGGATTTATATTAGTTATGTTATCTGTATATAAACCCTCGGGTTTATATTAAATATCTGTTAGGCTTAAGTGTTGGGAGCTATGGCAACACTGGTAGAGTGCGATATTGTAATGGCGTCTCATAAGCTAAGTCTGGGTTATAAAACTATAAAGTGTGTAAAAGTAATAAAGAGACATTGATTTATCAAGTCAAGTTGTTTTACTAAATGAAGCAACATCACATGGCGCTGCGGACAACGGAGCAAACGAGGTATTACGTAAAAAATAAAGTAATATTTAACAATCAAGATGGACATGCTAATGGCGCCGCCTCCATTAAAACTAACAGGGAATATAAAAAATAACTTCGAAGAGTGGAGGCAAAGGTATGAAATTTATTTCGTTGCCAGTGGGGCGGAACAAAAACTTTCAGTGGACCAAAAAAGAGCACTATTATTACACTGTTTGGGGAATGAAGGCCTACAACTATACAACACGTGGGACGCAAAAGAAAAATTAAAATATAATGAGATTATTGAAAAATTTCAAAGTCATTGCAGTCCTCCGTCGAATGAGACATACGTAAGACACGTATTTTTAAGTAGAAAACAAAAAGAAGGCGAAACTATAGATGATTTAGTCACTTGCTTGAAAAATCTCACAGTGGAATGTAACTTTGGAAACCTTAGAGACAGCCTTATTAGAGACCAGATAATCATGGGATTAAGAGATATATCACTAAAAGAAAAATTACTGCGTGTAGAAGATTTGAATTTAGAAAAGTGCATAAGAATTTGTAAAGCGGCAGAGGTCACACAGGCTCAAATAAAGGAAATAAGTAAGGATACAGAAACTACCTTTTGCAATACTATATCTAAATATAAAAACAAGAATAATTACCCTAATAATAGCAAGCAGAATAAAAAATGGAAACAGAGAATAGAAGAGACAAATGACAGCAAGTTTGAAAAGAAGTTTATGTGTAAAAAGTGTGGAAAACATCACAAGTACAGAGAGTGTCCGGCTTATAATAAAAAATGTTTAAAATGTATGAAGTACAATCATTTTGCATCGATGTGCTACAACAAAAAGTGTGCAGTGGTGGAACAAAATGAAGAACCCCAACAGGAATTCCAGGAATATAGGATAGAGACCGTCGGTCAAGTGGATACCATCAAAAAGGAGTGGTGCGTTAATATTCAATTTTGTAATAATAATGTTAAGTTTAAAATTGATACAGGATCTCATGTAAACATTATAACGTTCGCTATGGCTAAAAGATTAAATTTAAAAGTCATTAAATGTAATAATATAAAACTAAGTAATTTTGACGGGTCATTTATAAAATTTATTGGAGTTTGTGATGGGGTATTAAAATATAAAGATAAAGAAATTTCAGCAAAATTTTATGTGGTAGATTTCCAAATACAATGTATATTAAGTTTCAATACTACGGTTGAGCTGGGTATTATTCAAAATGTTAGTTCGGTTGAAAGTGAAAGTTCAATATTCAAAGAATACAATAATTTGTTTTCAGGATTGGGTGAATTAAATTACAGTTATGATATTAAGTTAGCGGATAATTATGTACCGGTTATTGAGAGACCAAGAAAAATTCCTTTTACGTTAGAAAAGAAGGTAAAGCTTGAGTTAGATAAAATGGAAAATTTAGGTGTAATCAGGAAAGTTCAAGAAGCTACTGAATGGGTTAATTCTATGGTTGTTACTAAGAAGGGAAATAATAACATAAGAATTTGTCTTGATCCTCAGAATTTAAATAAATATATAATTAGAGAAACACATAAGATGAGTACTTTTGAAGAGTTGGTTGCTAAAATGCCTAATGCTAAATATTTTTCAGTATTGGATGCTTCTAAAGGTTTTTACATGATTAAATTATCTGAAAAGAGTCAATTACTTACAACATTTAATGCAGGAAATTTTGGTCGTTACTGTTATAAAAGATTGCCTTTTGGTCTTAACTCTGCCCCAGAAGTTTTTAGTAAATGTTTTTCTGATATATTCAAGGATATTGTAGGCGTAGAACAATATATAGATGAATTAATAGTATGGGGGGAATCAAAAGAACAGCATGACATTAGATTGAGGAATGTTTTAGAAAAAGCTAAACAGTCAGGCGTTAAATTTAACAAGGATAAATGTCAGTTTGGGGTAAAAGAAGTGAAATATGTGGGTCATATTTTGTCGGGTGAGGGTATAAAACCTGACCCCGAGAAAATAAGAGCTATAATCAATATGAAGGAACCTAATAGTAAAAAAGAGTTGCAAACAATACTTGGTATAGTAACTTATGTATCTAAATTTATTCCAAATTTGACAGATGTAACTTATTCTTTAAGGCAATTATTAAAGAAAGATTCAATATTTGTTTGGGGAGAAAAACAAAAGCAAGACTTTTTAAAACTGAAAAAATTACTGACGTCAGAACCAGTATTAAAATATTATGATATAAATAGTCCAGTAGTTCTATCGGTAGACAGTAGTAGTACAAGGTTAGGAGCAGTATTGTTGCAAAACAATACACCAGTTGCTTATGCGTCAAAGGCATTGACAGAGTCTCAAAAGTCATGGGCTCAAATCGAAAAAGAACTTCTTGCCATTGTCTATGCTTGTGAAAAATTTCACCAATATATCTATGATAAAAAAGTAACAGTAGAATCAGATCATAAACCGTTAGAGCAAATATTTAAAAAGTCAATGAATGAGACTCCTTTACGACTTCAAAAGTTAAGATTAAGATTACAGGGCTATGACATAAATATTATATATAAACCAGGTAAGGAACTTTTAATTGCAGATGCATTGTCAAGATCTTATGTTCAAGATAATTTATGTAATGAGGAGATAGATGAGAAAGTAGAGCTACATGTATGTATGATATTGGAAAATATTAATATTAGCGACAGTATGAAAGAAGTTTTTAAGAAAGAAACTGCTAAGGATGCAGAACTGTCTCAATTAATTTTATATATTCAAAATTCATGGCCAGACTATAAGAAATTGTCACCATCATTAAAATATTATCATTCAATCAAAGATATGTTATATGTTGTTAACGGTTTAATTTTTAAAGAATCAGCTTTGTTAGTACCTAAAGTGATGCGTAGAGATATGTTAAATAGAGTTCATTATAATCACCTAGGTGCTGAAAAATGTAAGAATAGACTGAGAGGGTTATTGTTTTGGCCTTTTATGAATAATGAAATAGATGATATGATAAATAAGTGTGATATATGTTTACAATTTCAAAAAAGTCATTCTTATGAACCTCTCATTCTAAGGGAAGTACCAAGCAATCCATGGGAGGTTGTAGGTGCAGATATGTTTTTCTTTCAAAATAATATATACTTGTTGATTGTTGATTATTTAACTAAATATGTAGAACTCATTAAGATTAAAGATCAGTCAGCTGAAAGTCATGTTAATGCTATGAAACAAATATTTTCAAGATGGGGAATACCTAAAATAATATACACAGATGATGGTGCTCAGTACAGGAGTTATATTTTCCAAGAATTTTGTAACAAATGGGGGTGTAAGAATATTACATCCACACCTTATTATGCGAGGTCTAATGGAATGGTTGAACGCCATATCCAAACAGTTAAAAAGATGCTTAAAAAATGTATGTTAGACGGGAAGGATATGTATATTGCTATGTTAGAATTAAGAAATACACCTATTGACAAAGAGTTAAAGTCTCCTAATGAATTGTTATTAGGTAGGCAAGTATCATCAATTATACCAATTAAAAATTACAGAAATAAGGTCATTCACTATAAAAGGGTTAAAAAATATTTGGAGAAAAAGAGTCAAAAGTATAAATATTATCATGATAGGAAAAACAGAGGGAAAGCATTGAAATTTTATAGAGGTCAGAATGTATATGTTAGAGATAAATATAGTAATAAACTTATTAAGGGGAAGATTGTAAAACAAGGGGATAAAAATAGATCTTATATTATAATGTTAGAAAATGGGGAGCAGATTTTAAGAAACACATTTAATATATTTAAAGGATCTCCAAATATTCAATTTAAATATAATAATAGATATGATATAGATGATGATATTTGCTATGAAGAGAAGTCTAATTCTAATGTTAACCAGCAGCAACTTTCAAGTGGCAATTTGAGAAATTCTATGTCTAACAGTAATACTGTATGTCCTAAGTTAACTAGAAGTGGAAGAGCCGTTAGGAAACCTAATTATCTTTTTAACTATGTTCCATAAAATTCAATTAGAGTTAAGTAAGATTGTTGTAATTTTATTTTGTTAAATTAAGGGAAAGAAAAGGGATGTCAGGGATTTATATTAGTTATGTTTATAAACTCGACTCCAGACGACTAGTGTTGTAGAATAAAAGCACTGGGATATTTTCACTCATTTATTCTTTTGTGCTTAAATCGCCATTTCACAAAGGTGTCTCATTCAAGAGGAGAAGAAATGGCGAAAGAAACTCCTCTACACATCTTTTAAAATAAGGTATTTTACAATTATTTCTTGCTTAAACTATTTTTGACTTAAACTATTTCTACAATTTAGAATGATTACAAAACACCCGTATTACTCGTTTCCCAGTCTAAGATAGAATGCTCCTGGGCCGCAGGGCCGCTCTCCAGACCGACCAACATCAATCCCTTGTTCATTGTTCTTTCTCACAGTAATATTTCACCCGAAACCCGAAACCAGCCAACTAAGGTGTGTTGACTGATGCTGGCGCCATGGAGTTCGGCGAATTACAAAAAATAATGGCGTCTTTGTTCCTAGTATTAATCAAATAGTTTATTGTTAATTCTAAACCCTAACAATCGACCATCCTGACAACGTATGCGTCCCCGCATACGACACCAGGTGGTAACCCTAACAATCGGCATGTTGGTCGGTAATACCTGTAACAACTACTTCAATACTACAACTTGTCAAAACAATTATACTTACAGCAAGATTTCAAAATCATTAATTGAGTCTTTTTTTACATTATGATACCTACTTATTGCTTATATGTCTATATTCCAATACATTGTTTTTATATCGTAACCAAACAAAAACAAACATTATTATGTTCGAAATAGGAAGTCAAGCTAAATAAAGAATTTTGCAAATTGTTTACAATTCAGGTACAGTAAATAATAGAAAACCAATAGACAATTTGACTAGACACTTGACTTCATTGACTAAGCAATTGTTTTTACTAGACAGTTAACAATATTTCGTAAGGTAGGTACTCAAATATAAATCTTTTATCACCACTGACCGACAGGCGGTGTGGAGCTTCCTAAGCAAACCTTCGCCACTAACCGACACAAACGGTGTGGAGCTTCTATGAAAAGTCTCTTGATCGAATTAGTACTTATATACATTTACTTCTTATCAATATGAAAAATTATTAAAATATAAAACTTAAATATTTGTGCCTATTGAAATTCTTTTTAACATAAAACATAAAATCAATGTAAATGTCAACATCAATAACAATATCCTTCATCTTTTACTAATGATACTGAGGTATTAACTGTTGCATTATACTCGCCACGAACCAAGAAGCCATATTTATCGTTTGTCATCGCAGTGACACTAGAGATGAACAAAAAAAATCGGTTCACGAAAGAACCATTTTTTGCAACAATTCAATTCAAAAATGTAAGACTTTCTAAACGATTCAATAATTAAATTGTAAATTCTAAAAACCGAAACATTTAGATATTCACAAGTAACTGGAATGATACTGCCTCCATTGATCTAATTACTTACTTAGCATACCTATACGCTCAATAATTATGTATTTACGAATATAATAAAATATTTTTTTTCTAAAATCTCACTGCTAATTCGTCCGCGCCGCATCCAGCGTATAAAATTTGGGTTTCGGTTGAATAATGAATATTTTAACCCTATTCTAATTAGTTCAAATGGCTGCAATTAGAGATTATCGTAATAAACACTTTTGGTCATGTTCATAAAGAAGAGAAGAAATTAATTTGTTTAATTGTTAAACACAAAGAAAGAAATAAAATAATGTATCGATTATGATCGGTTTTATAAGTGGTTTCAAGACGACACATCACTTAACGTCAGTGTAGATTTTGGCATCTTCATATAACATTGATTCGACGCCTCATTGTTTTATTCAATTTTGCATAAATTATGATGTGATGGGATTTTTACTAGATTATAACGTTAATATTATTTATAAATAACGTCAATGAAAACGAATAGGGAATTTAAACAAATTTTGGCAAAATAAAAATAAGTATCCAACTGTTCATGTCAATTAAATGGTTATTCCATTTTGTACAAGGTTTGTTCATATTAATAAATGGCAGCTATCATTAATGGCTTCTTAGATAATTTTGAGTATAGTTGTTGTATGATATTAGTTAAGCATTCCAGCTGTTATACATTAAAGTTCGAACGATCGAGTCGACATTCAATCAGCAAATCACTAACTTAACAAAGCACACTACTGGCCGATGGTATGCAGTAGGGCTATGTTGCTGGGCTTTGATGTATCAGCATGGGCCATAAGCACCAAGTTCAATCATCTCAACGAGTTGATACCACTGGCCACCATAAGACGATCGATTACTTATGGCATACGGCACTGTGTCATCCGCACTAGCATCCGACGTATCAAGAAAAGCACCGATTGATTCGGTACAATGCGTGACCGACGAGATACTATTGCGAAACTTCGATTAATAATTTCCTTCACTGTCCAACATAAGACGATCGATTACTTATGTCGGAGCATTATCCACACTATCTGAACTGGCGCATCGATATATCGATTCGATGTACAATACTTGCTGATGGAAAAGAATGAAACATTAAGATTATACTAATACCATACAAATAAAAACTGAGTGACTACTGTTAAATATACTGAAGTAGGTTCTACTGTTGAATAAATTGTGTTCAATCATGTGTTTTCATCGATCTCATTAATTTAACAATAAATTATATAAGTTACATTAAATAAAATCGAAACTGTTTAATGAACATAAGAAGCAAACCAGTAACAATAATTTACCTCTAGATCTCATAGAATAATTATTATAGTATGTGAATTTTTCACATAAGTTCTCAAAGAATTAATCTCTATCACAGAAAACATGTTCATCAATCATCATCCTATTCTTACTATATGATATAAATGTGAAGGTTTGTACGGACTTTTGTTAATCTTTCATACAGAACTTACAGAACGGATGTACTTATTATCCTGGAAAATGCAGGCAAAGCCGCGTGCACAGCGCTAGTGTACTTCTAAAGCAATTACATACGTCGTACGCATCCATGGTCTCATTCGATCAAAACAAAACTGACTCGTAATCTGAAAATTAATCAGAAATATCTCTATAGTTACATGTTAACAGTGCATAACACATAGGTATACAATGTGGTTACATCATGTTTATCTCAACTGACAAATAAGTATCTAGTTAAGTCGGTACACTTTCAAACTTTTCAAAGCGATTCTCTGAACACGATTTAATTGCTTTAACTATACAAAGTTGTCAACCTTTTGCTTTGCCCATCGCTGGCTTAACTAATCAACATTATTTTAATTTATTTAATATCTCATTAAAAATGTTTGTTAATTATAAATCTGCTAGTCCCTCCACACAAAGACGAGGGATTCTCTAAGATTAAAATTCTACTATTGTCCTGCTGTTAAAGTAGGCCTTAATTTAATATAAGCTTAACTCTTACTTGTGACTAAGTCTAACTTGTAAGTAACTGTTATTTATTGTGTTGTTTAAAATGTTGATTGCACACATCAAAACAGAAATTTATAAAATTTACACTATTAATCGATAATCACAATACAACGGGCAGCCTTGTCGCTTACCTAAATCTATACATTGCTTTTATTTTAAGTAAATGAAACCCTTCTGCGGTCAAAACTCGAGTTTAACTGTACGCGGTACGTGTCAAATTCAACTCGAATTGAGGCTGATAATCAACTGATAATGAATTTAACTGTGCCAAACTTCACACTTCTCCGTCCACGTAATTGGGACTGATTACGACAAAAGGATAATATTATAGGTTTTTGAATTTTTCCCTTAATACTTTTAAACATCAATTTAAATTAATTTTTAGTAAGTGTCAACATTCCTATTTAATTGTCGTAAAGGATTTCCGCTCTGTGACTGACGTGGTAGTCCAGAATGTGAAATACTTATTTGAATTATCAAACTATTTCTGGTGTATTTATCAGTTCAATAAAGTTCATAATAATTACGAAATTATTTTATGGTATACTTTTTTTTGTGTATATTTTGTAGATATCAAAATAGGTCGTAAAATATATTTCATACCAATAGGTAATCACGGTAGCTAAGAGTGACTTAAACTTACTTTTATTTCAGTTGGATCACAGTTAAGGAATCTCGTTTAAACATTATTTTCTGGTATAGATGCTGGCTTTCCCGAAACGAATGACGGCGGATTTAAGTAGAGCAATAACTTAGTACGAAAATATTATTGTATTTGACCTTGAATCAAGCAGTAACATCGAATGGGTACGTGTCCGAGATTCATTATAATAATTTACAAAGAGTAATTTAACTCCTCTCTCAGAGTTGTCAATTTAGCCCTTTCGGGACTAGATCTAGCCCTTTTTACGATTTTTCAGCCCTTCAAATAAAAAAGGATAAATTCAAGTTTTCCACGAACCTTTTCATGCAATCGATCGAAAAAACCAATTTAGGTAGTGAAAGATATCGAAATAATGACCATTATCATACTTGTAGAGCGTCTTAAGACCCTTTTTTTTTTACGCTCACCTCTATTAATTAAACAATAGCCCCTATTTCCAATGTATTGGACGAATCTAGCCCTTTTTAAAACTCTGTTTAGCCCGAGAACTTGATACCGAGTTGGCAACTTTGCTCTCTATAAATCATCAAACAGAAAATAAGCAATCGGTGCTTAATAGGTATATCATATAAATAGATGACCACTTACTGCAAGCTTGATAGGATAATCGTGCACAATTTTGCCACCACCAGTACCAACGCTATCATGAAAATATTTCCTCATTCAACCATCAAACATCGAACTTTATCAGCTTTATTACAAATTCCTACTATAAAATGAGCAAATGTTGCTGAATTATTTCTTTCTATTTACCTACGAGTATAAGTCAGTTTATTGAGTTATAAAGAATTTAAAATAATTGTTCACCACCTTTTCTGTTCTAAAATTCGTAGGAAAAACATATATAACTCTTTTTTATTATTATTAAATTAACTAACCCACTAAGTACACGAGTCTCTCCGGAAAAAACTACTAGAGTTTATATTTTTGTACAGTCGGTACATACGTTCATTAAAATAAGTCTAAGTTATTTATATCCACTTACAAGCTTACATGTCACATAAACAAAATAAATTATTGCCCTATTATGTTCGATTCGAAAGTTTTGAATTTCGCTCGCAGTCACTCATTCAAACCACTTGACAAATAAATGCAGTGTTTAGAATTCCTGCATGCTCTTTTAGTGTAGTTCATAGTTAAGTTTAATATTTAAAACTAGTTGACCCGATGGACGTTGTCTTCTTTTGTTTTATTCTTCTTCAGTATGTACATAATTAACTATTATGATCATAAATAACATCGAACCTATGACAACAATCCAAAAGCGCCAGTCACCTCATCTTAACACTATTTTATTAAAAGTCAATATATCAAGTCATTATTTGAAAAAAATAGCAGAATAATCGGCGTCGAAATTTCAAAATGGGTCATTTGACCCCTGTCCGTTTTTCTAGTGTTAAATGAGTCATTTTTTTAGTTTTACGTACGAAAATACAACAAAACGACGAAACCCTAATAGTCGTGCGTCTGTTCGTCTTTTCCTCTGCCGCAGCCAATTTGCTGCGAAACTACTGAGGCTAGAATTTAAAAAAAAGAAATAATAATACTTTACTTAAATAGTACAGGTAAACTCGTATGAAGTGTACGGTCTTAAAAGAAAAGGTAATTTATCCCTCGATCGGAGATGATCAACGTGCGGAAACAACTCCACTCGAGTTTAACTCAAACTTTTGCGGTTTGCTCGTTAGTTTGTTAGCATGTATCTAAAATATTCTATGAGTCGAATCTGTCAAACTTAATTAGACTTATTTCATGTTATCCTAAGCAGATATACTCGTAATTTCAGATAATATTTTAGTTCTGGATGCAATGCTCTTTTTTGTAATAAGCATGACGTCATACTAGACTCAGGCTTGGCTCCAGAAAAAGTAACTTTTTCACGATCAACAGCTCAGTCACTAATCTTTGCTTGCATTCATTTAAAATGGAGAGAATTACATGACCTTGTTAATATTGTCCAGCGTAGATTTTGCAACTCTCAATATTGGTCCAATAGTCCGGTCAACTGCGTTCTGCGCTGATTGCTGGTGCTCATTGTTCCTTGGCGTGTACGTCAGCTAGTTCTTCGCGTTGAACTCAGTCTCTTCTGCATAACGAAATACTGGGACCAGAATTATCTCGCTCATTGGTGACCTGGTCCCAGATCTGTCGATCTGCTTCGAACATTAGCTGGAACGTTTGCATTAAGAGGCAAACAGAAAAACAAATGGCATTAGTGATCTGATATATGTATGTACATAATTGTGAATGTTATGTTTCAAAAATAACGAACTTTCGAACAGAAATAAACAGAACTACGCAAGGAATGCCCTTAATATCTACTCAGTCATGTAAATATTTTCTAGAAGCCGCTTATGTAAATAAATAAAAAATATCATCGCTGCTTATATTGCCCAAAACTTAAAAACAAGAAACAAGAAGAAAATCTTTCTTTGATTTACAAACTGTAAATATCTCTACTTTAAAAAATAGTCATCTCCTTAAGTGAGGGCTTTTTTTTCCAACTGACTCAATTGTCTAATAAACAAGCACTAAGTTTTACCTGTGTCGCAGGTGGCATGGCAACACATATAACACATCACAATAACACCTTGCACTCGAGTAAAAATATTTATGTGTCACATAAATATCTGCCCCGGCCGGGAATCGAACCCGGGATCCATCACTTCGCAGGCAAGGTCGCTAACACAGAACATCTCTGTGGTCGCTACCAACAAGGCTACAGAATTAGATGTTAGTGTACATAAACGCTGTCCAATGATAAATATTCATTAAATAATTTTAATGTTTTGTTTAATAGTCTGTATTGTTTGTATCTGTGTTTGTAACAAAATAACAAAATTACTACAGACATTTTGATTTCATCTACAACTCGTATGACCATCACAATCTATACACAAATCATACACGTTTTAAAAAAACATTTTCTTGTTTTTTTTTTTATATATTTAAATATGATTAAGTGGGCTTTACTTACGTTTTTCTTGGTTCTTGCACTTCTGAGATATAAACTCGACTCCAGACGACTAGTGTTGTAGAATAAAAGCACTGGGATATTTTCACTCATTTATTCTTTTGTGCTTAAATCGCCATTTCACAAAGGTGTCTCATTCAAGAGGAGAAGAAATGGCGAAAGAAACTCCTCTACACATCTTTTAAAATAAGGTATTTTACAATTATTTCTTGCTTAAACTATTTTTGACTTAAACTATTTCTACAATTTAGAATGATTACAAAACACCCGTATTACTCGTTTCCCAGTCTAAGATAGAATGCTCCTGGGCCGCAGGGCCGCTCTCCAGACCGACCAACATCAATCCCTTGTTCATTGTTCTTTCTCACAGTAATATTTCACCCGAAACCCGAAACCAGCCAACTAAGGTGTGTTGACTGATGCTGGCGCCATGGAGTTCGGCGAATTACAAAAAATAATGGCGTCTTTGTTCCTAGTATTAATCAAATAGTTTATTGTTAATTCTAAACCCTAACATGTTATCTGTATATAAACCCTCGGGTTTATATTAAATATCTGTTAGGCTTAAGTGTTGGGAGCTATGGCAACACTGGTAGAGTGCGATATTGTAATGGCGTCTCATAAGCTAAGTCTGGGTTATAAAACTATAAAGTGTGTAAAAGTAATAAAGAGACATTGATTTATCAAGTCAAGTTGTTTTTACTAAATGAAGCAACATCACACTATGCTCGGTATTTCTCTACGTGATCGCATCAGAAACGAGGAGATCCGTAGACGAATAAGGGTAACCGATATAGCTCAAAGAATTAGCCGGCTGAAGTGGCAATAGGCTGGCCACATGGACCGATAACCGTTGGGGAAGAAAAGTCCTCGAATGGCGGCCGCGTTTCGCAAAACGGAGTACAGGACGCCCCCCGACAAGATGGACCGACGACCTGAAGAAGACAGCGGGAATCCGTTGGATTCAGAAGGGGAGGCCCATGTCCAGCAGTGGACCTACCAAGGCTGATGGATGGATGGAGTTTAATATGGAGCCGTCCCCCAACACGACAAAATTTTATTTAGATAAATTAAATATAATGTATATATAAACATCAATAGCTGTTCGTTTGTCTCGCTAAAACTCGAGAATGGCTGGACCGATTTGGCTAATTTTGATCTTGAAATATTTGTGAAACTTCAGGAAAGGTGTAAACGGTGAGAAATATAAATAATAAGTAGTAAAAAATACTAAAAACAAACAAATTGTTCCTAGCTGTGAAACATTTGATATCTTTTGTCAAATTGTCATTTGGTTGTCAAATATCTATAGGCGCGTTCAGAAATTTGTCTGTTTCATAGCTGTAGTAGGAGGTCCGATTTCTTTGAAAACTTAACGACTATATTATCTTTCTAATGTAACATCAGCGACATATCTAACTTTTTTATTTTGTAACTGACAGTAGAGGGAGAGGGAGAGGGGAAAGAGGAGGGAGATGGGGCTCAAAGGAGACCTCGAGAGGGTTGAGTTGTTAGGCAGTACAGAGTTTGCCGGGTCAGCTAGTACATTTGTAATATTCATGTTATTTATGACTTTATAAAAAGGACCCCGCAAAATCTCTATGGGAATTGGCTCTCGGCTAAATTAGCTGAAATTTTGCACAGAGGTAGCTTTCATCATGCTGATCAAAAGTCTCAATGGGCGCAACCCCCCAAAATCAAACCCAGACCCACCACTTCCCTCCAAATCTCAAAATACTCCACAAAGCACATTGGATGAAAATCAATGCATAAGGGATATATTCATATGAAACTTCGCACAGAGGCAGTTTTCATCATGCTGATCAAGTCTCAATGGGCGCAACCCTCCAAAATCAAACCCAGACCCACCACTCCCACCCCCCCCCCCAAATCTCAAAATACTCCCCAAAGCACATTACGATGGAATGCATAAGGGACATATTTTTTTTAATTATTTTACGTTTTATTCGTATACTATATCACATATATGTATTTATTCAGACTCAGAGCTTAAACCTTTTATACTCCGCCCATCTTTCTGTACGTCCGGCCAAGGCCATGCACGATGCACGATGCAAAAGTACCATAAATAGGCTTGACGTACGTTGATAATATTATTAATTGTTTGCTGGATTTGCACGACCAATTTTCGTCCTGTTTTCCACGCCTTAGGAAAATTTCCCTGCTCGAGACAGACATTTAGGAGCCCCCTTAGTTGCTACTCCAGGGACTCTGCGGCGTCTAGGGCGGAAACCAGCACTCGACCCGGAACAACATCGGGACCCGGGGTGGTATTTTTGGAGCGGAACCCTCCCCCTCCTCCTCCCCTCCCCCTCCCCCTCCTCCTCCCCTCCCCCTCCCCTCCCCTCCCCCTCCCGTCCCCTGTACAATGCTTCCTATCTCGCTTTAGAATTTATGTGTCTGTCTCTTTTTACTGGACAGTTTCGTTTCATCGAATTTCAAATCACCCCCGTACTAAAGAAGTTTTTATTTCAAAAATGTAAGTTGAAACACTTGAAGTACTACTAAGTGAATCACTAAGTTGAAAAACAAAAATGGAACTTAATAATTTCTAGGAGTAAAATTAATAATATGTGACGTCACACAACGATGGGGGACGGATCAAAAAGTCATGAAATTTGTGTGACGTAATTTATGGATGGCCCCTTGATGATTAACTAAATTCACCCCCTTCCTCGTAACTACCCCCCCCCCCCCCCCCCGAAATAGCCAATTTAGTACTACATAAATCAAACCCTTTCATTTGATACCCCACTCGGGTATGTTCGCTGAATTCAGTATATTTATCTCCTTCCTAACTATATGAACTACTATAACTACCATACTAATATAACTACCCCACCCCCACGCCTTGAAACAGCCAATTTTGTAATTCATAGAAACATGATGATTCGTGGTGTTATTAAAATAAAAAATAATTAATTTAATAATTGGATCAAAATGTGGTAGTCGGCGTACAATTTGTGTATATTTTTACGTAAAATACGTGAGCGTTACGTCGTTCAGAGCGATACGTCCTCACGCGGAGAGAGCCTCGGCGGTACTAATTTAATATATTTAATGCGGTCCATAATATAGTTCAGTTTGCAACTATTATTAATAAACGAAATCATTAGTTTTTCATAAAATAAAATTTTGATTCTATTAAAGGATTGACTGAAAATTAATGTATATTTTTTAAAATTTCCTTAAAGTGTTTCTAATTAATAGAAAAAAAATACTTACTTCGAACGAAATTACGTTATTTCAAAAAAAAATTCTGCTATATTTGGATAGAAATTTAAAAAACTGGCTAGGCTACTTAATAAAAGACCGTATACTTATGTTATTTATATTTTTTAATGTTTGGAATATTTTGTATTTTCGTTGTAAAACGAAGACAAAAAGCACTTGCTCGTTACTTTTCGGAAAAGAAGGGTTTTAAATAGTGGTGATTTGCCATTATTATAAATAATATGTTAGATTCGTCTGGCTTATCAGCAAGAACAAGAATTAGACTCTTATAGTAACAAAAAACAAAGCTTAATCTCTTTATCCTGTTCACACAAACAGTGATTGAAATTGACCAAAATTGTTGATATCGCGGCACGGAGCCTTAACACTTTTGGTCAACTTTGGCTACAACGCCAAATATGAACATACATAGACTGATAAACACATTACTCGACTGCGCAGTTGGTTAATAATGTACCAATGTTATTTATACCTCAGAGGGTTGTTAATGGGGGCAGAGGGGGCATTATGCGACTGAGGTCGCTAGTAATAGTCCCCCATTACAAATGACCGGTGAAGTTGTATCTTAATGACCTAAATAACAGGGAAATTATGATGACTTAATTAATATTTAGGGTTGGCATATTTGCCATACCATACATTTTTAGTAAAAACAATACAGTTGCGAACTTATCGGATCGAAATATCAGCGCATTAATTAATTATTATGATTACCCACATCATAAGTAGTAGAACTACGAACAAAACCCATGAAAATTTGACTTTTTGTCATGTCTCCACAATTGTCTACTATAAAGTATAGATAAATAAATGAAAAAAGAAAACAAAATAAAAATGTTCACAGAAAAATCTAATCACTAAATATCAACTTTGAATAGTACCAAATATAGAGTATAGATATCAATCATTTTCTTTCTTTAGTCTTTCCTGCTTCAGTTAGTTTCTGTTTCACGCAAAAATTGATGAATATTTAATTGTGATCTGAAATAACACATAGGGTACTTATGTTTTATCCCGGAAAACAGCAAAGTCATGGCCAGAGCCTTAGCAAACTATAAAAAAATCCAAACAGACCAGCAGAAATAACAAAGCTTATATTTCGTGCTTCAAAGTCAATAAGCAAAGCGTTTTGAATCGATAAATCCTTGAACAAACTTGGGATAGAAACTTGTCGTGCCGAAGCTGCCGCAAATCGAGCCACCGAGCCATCGAGCTACTTCGCACGCCTCGCAACTTGCCTTCAACTTTATCAGGAGTTTATTTTAAAGATTTTCAGATCGACATGCTTCGTTAGGCTTTTAGTCCAGGGTCGATAATTTTTGAAAACAAAAAAAATTATAATAGGATGAAACCTATTGCAAAAGGAAGAGAATATAACAAAAAATAAAGGAAAAATAATTTACGGGCGATCTGAGGTCGGGAAGTGGGGGGGAGGGGGGGTTTAAGGGTAAAAAACGGTTTTTCTCGATTTCCGGCAAAACTAAAAGTCCTATCGAAAAAAGTCAAATGGAAAAGTTGTAGATAATAAAAAGATCTAAAACTTTTGTATTTACACTTTTTTCACATAACCTCAAAATTTATGTGAAAAATTCAAAAAACCAAGTTTTTGGTTTTTTATTTTTATCTTTTACAAAAAAATTTTTTTTTTAACGAAATTTTGTGAAAACTTACCTTTCTATGTCCCAAACATACTGTAATTTTTTTGATTTAAAATATTTATTTTTTCACCTTATTTTGACTTAATATCGAAAAATCACCCTAATTTTCAATCGAAAATTCACCTGTCAAAATATCCGCTTTTTTAAAAAAATCTGTGAGCTTTTTATTTGATAAAATCTCTACTTTCTGATGGTATATAAAAAAATATACACTGCCATGTTAAATTTTCTCAGAAAATGCAATGAAACGACAACTATTTTCACAAAAATTATTCGAGTTCGAGTTTTTAAATATATATTTTTAATATTTATGTACAATTTTGAGCCATTTATTAAAATTTACACTTTAATTAATCGAAAAAACGTCAAAATCCATGTTAAATTAATAAATTAATAAGCAAAAAATTACAAATCCATAAAGATTGCAAGAAACATGCAAAAATAGTTGTCGTTTCATTGCATTTTCTGAGAAAATTTACCATAGTAGTGTATATATTTTTTATACCATCAGAAAGTAGAGATTTTAGCAACTAAAAAGCTCACAGATTTTTTTAAAAAAGCGGATATTTTGACAGGTGAATTTTCGATTGAAAATTAGGGTGATTTTTCGATATTAAGTCAAAATAAGGTGAAAAAATAAATATTTTAAATCAAAAAAATTACAGTATGTTTGGGACATAGAAAGGTAAGTTTTCACAAAATTTCGTTAAAAAAAAAATTTTTTTGTAAAAGATAAAAATAAAAAACAAAAAACTTGGTTTTTTGAATTTTTCAATAAATTTTGAGGTTATGTGAAAAAAGTATAAATACAAAAGTTTTAGATCTTTTTATTATCTACAACTTTTCCATTTGACTTTTTTCGATAGGACTTTTAGTTTTGCCGGAAATCGAGAAAAACCGTTTTTTACCCTTAAACCCCCCCTCCCCCCCACTTCCCGACCTCAGATCGCCCGTAAATTATTTTTCCTTTATTTTTTGTTATATTCTCTTCCTTTTGCAATAGGTTTCATCCTATTATAATTTTTTTTCACTTTTCATTATTTTTAAAGGCTTCTACCCTGGTCTATTTACCTTTCAGACTATGTTGATTTAGGCGCTAAATAAATTTCTGTTTATGGAGTTCCGTACTTCAAAATATAAGTCGTTGAGATAGACATCGTAACCTGTGACCTTTAAGGTAACAAGTCCCATCTGTTGGAGTATTTTTGTATTATATTTTAGTACGGTAGTCGATAGTCTTATTATGGATTTATTGATTTAAGTCGTCTTTTACCTCATTCGTAGTCACGTAGCGTTATGGAAAGAACTCCGTATTTCGCTACGAGATAAGATTCGTAACGATGAAGTCCATAAGCGAACTAAACTTATCGACATAGTTCGCAGAGTCAGCCAGCTGAAGTGGAAATGGGCAGGCCACGTCATCGTCAGAGGGACTGATAACTGATACGGTCAAAAAGTTCTTGAATGGCAGCCACGTCTCGGAAAAAGAAGCAGTGGTCACCCCCCGGCCAGGTGGACTAATCACCTTAAGAAGAAACCTGGACACAGCTGGAATCAGAGGGCCCAGGACCAGTTGGTAAAGGCAATGGACTTTTAAAGTTAGATGATAGTCGATAGTTTTAGTTCTTTTTTAGCCTAGTTCAATGTCGACCTTCTAGAATCAATGTGAAGGGTTTCAAAGATTGTCGATCCTGTATATTCTTGAAGTGTTTCTTGGCTAGAGATTTGTAAGTGTGTTTTACCATGGTTATCCAGTTTAAACATCTTTATTTGCCAATAAGACGTCTAAACTCATTAAAATGAAAGCATTTACTATAATTCCCTAACTTTGATTTCTAGTTACTCAATTTCTTCTTTTCATTATATTTTCTTAGTAAAATATTATAAAATTAACTTGAGCTTTGATATTTTATAAATTCAATATAACATCTAAAAAGAAGTACTCAAATTTTTGCAATCATTACTATTTCCAAATCATATTCCAACTTTCAGTAGTTCGTAGTTATTTCAAGTATGCTTAACTCATTGAGCTACCCAGTAAAAATATTTTAAAATAGCATACTCCAATAGAGATGGCTCGGCGATATCGTTCACCAGAATTAATGCTCAGATAGCAACTTAAGTATCATTCATTCCGTTGAGTGATACTCGACATCGGATATTACAAAATCAAGATAAAATATCAGAGTTGGTAATTCAGACGTCACTACAACATCATAACATAACTAGGTAAGTAAACTGCTACTGTGTCATATAAAAAAACTGTTTAAATAAAATTGAACCGCCCTCAAAATGAAAAGCAAACTGACTTTAAAAAGTGAAAAATAATTTAATGAAAAACTGAAATTCTTACATAATCATTTTGTTAAAGAAAATATCTACTGAAATGTTTTAAGGAATCTCTTCTGTTCAAGGTCGCTCGGCTATATGCCACTTAGTTTAATCCCGACTGCAGTACTTATGTAAGATGATAAGGTTTTTAATCCGCCTGGTTAGCTAATAATTCTAAAATCGACCGTGAATATTTCAAGTGTTTCAATACAGTCTACGTACATTGTACAGTATATTTTTTGTTTCGTAATTATTGGCGCATAAGTGTTATTGATAAAAAAATATATTTCTTTAACCTTCGACGAAAACAGAGCGGTGTTACCGGTTTGACGTGTCTCTGTGTGTCTGTGTATCTGTGTATAATATCTGTGGATCTGTATGTCTGTCTATGGCATCGTATTTCTCAAACGGAAGAACCGATTTTGATCTATTATAGTTTTTTTATTTGAAAGGTGACTTAGCCGACAGTATTCTTAGCTATCTTTAGTGTAAATAAAGCTCTGGTTTTTGAAGTGAAACTTCTTTAGAATCGTTAGTGATTTGAAACCGGATGCAACGACAGGTAAGATAATATAACCGCTAATTTCGACTTTCAATTTAACTTCCCCGTAGCTCAATGGTCAGGACGTAGATACACAATACCTGATGCGCAGGTTCGCGTCTCTCAGTATTTTTTTTTTAGTTTTTTTTTTTAGTTTTATTGTTATACTGTTTTTAAATACTTTCAAATGCTCTTTTAAATATTTTCAAAGAATTTATCAACAAAAGATAAGAATTTCATTCTTTCATTCTGTCGATCGACCGACCTATTATACAGACAGTAAAAATGCTAAGTTGTATTCATAGATGGCGCGAGGAATAAGATAGAACATTCGTTTTATTGCTAGATAGATTTTTAAAAAGTGCTATGTTGTATTCATAGATGGCGCTTCGAGTTATTGCTTTAAGATTCGATTTATTGCTTTTTCATCTCATTATCTTGAAACCAAAATTTTGGAAAGTTTCACTTCTACCACGTGTGAATTGCACACATTTTCTTTTTTTTTAACTTTAATTTAAAATTATTTGCATTACATAATTTACAGAACTGTATTGAATTGTAAACAGGTAGATATGTGTATGGTCTCACAACTACAATTAACTAAGGAAAAAATTAATTCAAAATGAATTTGCATTCATGTTATTCTCAAATTTTCAGCACCGGCATAATACTTGTAAAATTAAAAGATTACAAGAGTACACGGAAGTACGTACATCGGATTATTTCCAATGCAATTGGCTGGTACGCTGACACTCTGTGGCAATGTTAAGCACCTTTCACATCACGGTACCGAGCGAGTGTTACTCGATCCATTTCAATTTTAACACGAACTTTTATTAAGGACATATATTTTTATTCTATGTGCTTTTGTATTCTCTGAATGTAACAATTCAGCGAATTCAATGTTTTTATTTTTTAACTCAATGTGATTTTATTTAATGGTCCATTTAAAATACAAAGAGATTTCAAAGTACACAAATAAAAAACAAATTATTTAAAAAATTGTAAATTAATAATTGTAAATTAATTAATTATTTGTAAATTATTTTTGTTGAGCAGTGCTGCAGCAGGTTATATCGATTTCCCCCCCGGGGGTTGCCCGCCTTGTCGTGGCGGGGGGGCTTAGTAACCGTGGAATGGTCACCCACGGTGAAGCCAAGAGGCAACCAGGGCCGGCCAGTTTGGGCCGCCGGCTGGCCCGAGGAGGGCGCTCCCAGCGGGCTGAAGAAGCCCGCTGCGGACGCGCTTGGAGGTGGGACCGCAGAAGAAGAGGAGTGCCGGTATTACGGTGCACCGTTCTCCCTATCTTCTGCGGCCGTGGAGAGATCGCAGGGGGAGAGGCGTGTTGGTATTGCGGTGCGCCACTCTCCCTACCCCCTGCGAGCTGGCGGGGCCGTTCCGTCGAAACGGCACTGGTGGGGCCGCAGAGGAAGAGGCATGTCGGTATTACGGTGCGCCGCTTGCCCTATCCTCTGCGGCCGAGGTGTGGTCGGTGGAAGAACCACAGACCTGATCTTCCACCGGGTACCAGTGATCTGGTACCCATGGCCTCCTAGTAGCGGACTCAGGGGGAGTCTGCTACAGTACTGGTGGAGGCCGAGGAGGGAGGCGCACCTTACCATCTGGTGCGCCCATCGTGGAGGGCCTTCGGGCTTTCGCGATGGAGCCGCTTCCCGAGTCCCACATAACCACTCGGGTGCCCCCTGCGCCCGGGTGGTATGCGTAATGCATTTTCCCCCCCCGGAAAAAAAAGGTTATATCGATTTCATAACTTATAATATTTTGTAAATGGTTTATTTAGTGTAAATTTTGTAACTTGTTGCAGTGCTTAGCAAAATAAATATTTTCTTTCTTTCTTTCTTTCAAAACGTCAATCATTATTTTTATAGTCCTACTAAAATTATAAATGTGATGCTCAGACCAATCAGGTGTGTGTTTTATGAGTATGGTAATATGTTTTAGAAGATGGATTCGAGCTTCAAAGAACACGTAAAGTCAACGGTCAAGGATGTTATCGTTAGATAACAGTCGTTAACAGTACAGTACAGTTAACAGTACAGTCGATAACAGTAGCCATGGGTTGTAGCCAATCCTTATCACTGATTGGTTGGCAAAATTCGATCGACGTGACGCAAAATCAGTCACGATTGCAAGATAAATCGCAAAAAGTAATTGGTTGGAACGCTTCATCGTCTTCAAGTGCCCTTATTTCGAGTTGTGCAATCTATCGCACAAGGAGCTTGTTAAATTACAACAAGAAATTGAACTTCTGTGATAATTTAATTAGCATCACTAACTTCGGTACAATATTGCTAGAAACTGAGAACTTGTGATACAAAGATATTATAATTTAAAATATGAAATACTCAATGCATTGTTCGTAAAATATTGTTTTCTATTTGTTTTGTTTTGGTTTATTTGAACCAATCTCAAGACCAAGAAATTTTTTTCTGAAATTTAATGATCTAAAACTGAATTATTTTCGTTACTATTTAATTGAGTGTTACTCTTGCTTGATTAGATAATATCGCAGGAAACTCTCTACCAAGTTCATGTAAAAGGCTCAGAGCAACGTCTTTCTAAGCCAGAATAATGAGGTAGGTAGTTTGGCAATGCCTTTTCTTATAATAGAACTTACGTGGATCAGAACATACGTCTAAGGAACATTTTTCTTTCGGTGATAAATGACGTGGCTGGCTATTGCTTTGCCCGAAATATGTTCTTACGACGTAAAGATTTTTCATCGACTTTCATTTTAAAATTGAACTTGTGGAATGGGTAGTTTGTATTTTAGTGTCAGGGACCCAATCCATATTTGAAGTTTGCTGGGTTCCACTTAAACGTGTACATCAGTGAACTGTGTATGGTAATTTCTTTAGCCTTTACAGTCTTTTCTTACAGTCATCTATGAAATAATAATAAGGTGTTGGTAGCATTATAGGAGACAAAGTAAAAAAAATCGTTTATCTCTTTCTTCTTGATCGTCTGTGATACCTCTGGAGATGTGCATTGGCAGGAGCGATCACGTGAGTTTATCTATGAGTTACGCCAATTTTAGACTGACTTTCATACGGAAGAATTTTCTTCAAGTTATCGTACTATTTTATTGAAATTAAAAGGAAATCACTGTTATGTTAGGTAAAGTAAGTAGTTCAAGATTAATAGAATACTAACTTATAAAACCCTACATTTTGCGTTTCCTGAATGGCTGACACGCACTTGGCCGGTTTTTATTGATGTGAAACATCTATAGGTGAGGGGTAAACCTGATTTTTGGCGCGGTGAGTGGCGACGCTTCGCCGCATTATATTATTATGGTAGGGCAATATGAAAAAAATATATAATAACACAATGTGGGTAATCATAAATAAACTTAGTTTGATAGGCTGTAGCGTACACAGTAGGACAAAACTGTCATCACTTAATCAGAATCTGTACTTGTACGAGTATGCCTTAGTTGCATAAAAATTAATTGCAATAAAATTAGTTGCATAAAATAATTTCGATGTTTCACATCTGCCAGCCGCCCCATGACGGCTCACATTTTTTATTTCTTGCGGTCGTCAAAATATACGATTGTTTTTCGAAGTGAAGCAAAATCCCTGTACTAGGATAACATAAATTGCAGTCGCTATTCAATCTTGCATCTCAGGTCAAGAGGGTCAGTGAGATATTAGGAACAAAACAAATACTGGCCAACGGAGCGCGTGAAAGGACAATACATCAGAGTCCAAAGCCACTCTCGGCTTCTACCCATACGCGTAAACCACAGGAAAATATTTCAGATCATGTTCTACTACAACAAAATACATTACTTGTTTTGAAGTGATGTCCATTGGTAGTTCAGTATTAGAGCGTCGATGGTTGTGAAAATTTTGGAAATGTTTGACGAATCGAAATGCATAAGCAGCAGTTGTTGTGAAGTGATTGATGTGTCGTCGGTAAAATGTAGTTCGTCTTGCAGCGAATGACTTCGCCTTGCTATGCTAACGGTATTATACTTTAATGAAAACGATGTAGACTTGTCATCCAAGCAACACGATGTATATTTATGTCACATACATGCTTTCAACTAATATAACCACCAGCCAACCAAAATAACTAAAGTAATGACTTTAGTTTGGTCAAACGCGTTGTGTAAGTTTGCAATAAATTCGTCAGCTGTTCCCTGAAACTTGGCTCAAGGTGTACAAAATATATCAATTTTACGATCCCCAAGCCACCAAGTCCTAGAGTTAGTTAGTGATTCTTTCATAAGATTTTTCTGGAACATTCAACTATTTTTTATGAACATTTTCTTATACTATTATTACAATAGGCATGATGGCAGTAAGTAAAAATCACTAAAATTATGTATTTATTTAATGAAACCCTATTAATGGATTGCAAAACACTCATTTATTTGTATTATTATGAGCGTGCGAGATTAACAATATTTTGATAAAATAAAACTACAAAATACTATTGTTATTAAGGCATAATACTAATGTTATTAAGGCGCTTGCCAAAATTCTCTTCAATCTCTAATACAAATAAAAAAACTGACAAAGCTCTAATTTAAACTTTACGACGCTTCTACCAAGCTTTTACGATTTACTGTTTTGAAATCACAGTACGCTTTTCCTTCAACAAAGTCCTTTATACCAAATGCTCGACTTAGCTTTTTATGTAAGCAGAGCACTCAACAATATTGCTGTGGTCTCTAAGGTCTGGGCTTTGGAAAACTGCATAGAGAGTGGTTCTAGCATTCGAATCAAGATTTAAATGGAAAATGGGTTTCTGACCAAATGTTTGTCCTCTCTGAAATGTTGTCTTATCTTTGTTGTTTATTACTTACATGGGATTGATTTTTTTCCTCTTTTATTAAAATATTTATTCGACAATTCAAATGATATATTTAATTGTACAAGAATTTAAGCTAAAAGCTGATTAAATCTTTCTGTTGACTAAAAAACTTATTTATTTCGTTTTACGTAATATTCAATCTAAGATATCGTTTGAAATGTTAATTTAATGATACCGTGCGCGACGAACGGATTAAATTTAATCCTCTTAAGGCGCGGGCCACACAGAAAAGACGCAAGACACGGACCCGTCGCAGTCGCGGCGCCCGTTTAATCTACTTTCATACAAAATGTATGCAGCCGTCGCGACGTAAAACATACAGAAAAGACGGGACGCCCGACACGACGTTTTCTCGTCGGCGCCCTAATGGAAAACATACAGAAAGGACAGGACGCGGGCCTGCGTAGGCGCCAGCGGGGGAGCGGAAAGGACGCGGAGAGCAGGTCTCTTAAAACGTAGTGATTAAGTACTCTGTGGCCGGGAAAAGCCCAGTGTGCGCCGGCCGTCACGCCCGTTCCTTGTCTTTTCTATATATTTTAAAAAGTCGTGACGGCGCCCTGTCTGCGACGGGTCCGAGCCCCGTCTTCGTCTTACGTCTTTTCTGTGTGGCCGGCGCCTAAGTCTGCCTTTTCTTTCTACACTCAGTTTCTACAATGGTTATTTTCGCCTTTGCAACATAGTACAGTTCTTAAATTACTCAACTCAATTTGCACAGTATATATTACTAGGAAATCGCCCTTGCTTCGCTTCGGGAAAAATAGTAAAAAAAACTAGATGGCGCTGTACAACTTTTTGAATCACGCTGTTGAGATTCTTTGGCCCTAACATAAGTAAAATAGCAAAAAGTGTCGTCACGACTTTTTGTAAGAATCAAAAAGTGTCGTAAGAATTTTTTCCGTCTAGCCCCCTTTCACAACGCGCGATAAGGAACTTCGTTCCAATATATAATATAGCGTATGTCACCCGGGGATAGTGTAGCTACCCAACAGTGAAAGAATTTTTCAAATCGGTTCGGTAGATTCGGAGCCTATTCAATGCAAACAATCAAATCTTTCCTCTTTATAATATTAGTATAGATAACTCAACAGCCAGTAACTTATTGTTTTGACAGCCGAAAACCACAGACAAACAACGCTGTAACAACACCGTGATAAACCGTTTCATTTCTGTATTTTTTTCATGTTTTAAAGTTTTTTCACGTCACACGTTAAAATTTTCATATCGTTCCGCGGCTTTTTGAGGGTTTTATTTCCTCGAAACATTTCTGGACCACTTGACAAAACACTCTCATCGTTTTCAAAGCAAAATTGTTTAAAAACAGGAATCCATTGATTGGAACAATCGTAATTTAATGGTATAAAAAATGTTTTCTGATGTTTTTCAATGTTTGAAAGAACCATTATAAGTGAAATTACCTAATATAATTTAATTTTAGCCGTATTGGGGCGGCATAGAATACTAACCCCAATCCCACTCCGGAGATTGACGGCATGAGTCAGCCGCCAAACGACTCGTCGTGTTTCGGTTGGGGGCTTGAGAGCCAGTTTTTTCTTTCTTTTTCATCTCTTTTTTGGCCGGCAAAGCATTAGTGATGCCTTTGGTGCTGCTGATGTTCATGGCCGACGATAGTCACTTATCATCAAATGGATTGTCAGCTCGGTTCCCGGCTATTTCCATAAAAAATATCACACAATCAATAATTTCAAAAGGAAGGATAGTCCAGTAGGAATATTTCACACCAATGTTCTTTAAATAAAAAGTAGCGCTACTACTTTTTCTTTTACGAATTGCGCAAGATCACGCGGCGACCGTATTGAATAATGAGTAGTGAGTCGCATTGGTCCTAGAACCAATTTAAGTTTTACGTACTGACCGCGCGTTAGTTAAATAATTACAAATCAATGCTTATATTAACCTCAAAGAACGACATGAAATCATCAACAAGTACAATTTGAAATCATGCAGAAGCTCTTACAATTATTGAAGAAAGATTATTACGAGTAACTAAGTAGAATAGGTGTAAAACGTACAATAAACAATGTTAAACAAATAAACAAAAATGGCTTATGACAATACAAATTGTTCCGTAACATATTAATTAATTTCCTATTTGAAAAGTTAACTTTAATAACCGTTTTTACAAAGCGCCTATCTTTGCCGTGTTATTTAGCAAAATGAAACAAGAATAAACTCCATTCCGATTTTGTGATTGTGATACATTTTTATCTGTGCTCATTAAATGGCGGGCCTGATCGAGATTTGAATCAAATGCCAATAAAATATTTTAGGCATAGATCTGATAAGACTTAGAAGTTTTGTTAAAAATTACGTTACGACAAACTGCTATCGTTTTACACAATATAATTATGTATGTGTGTTATACCACAGAACAAATAATAGTACTTATAATAATACAGTACAATAAGTAATACATACAGTGCAATATAAATCTTATGGAATTAAAATGTACACAAAAAAACAGTAATAAGTTTAAAATCATAGTGTACACAAATCTAATCAAAATACAAATAATGTATGTGGCAATGTTCTTTATAGACTTTAAAACCATCTAACTGATATGCCCTAAACTGGTTTTATTTGAAAGGTAATAATGCGAAGATGGTTTGAGACCAGTAAAACAATGCATCAGGTCCATTCATGAACTCGATTTTCGACTTTTCCCATACGACATTTTTTAGCGTAGTAGCACATGCCGGGTATCCACTAGTGTTTTATAAAGTTTTATAAAAACTAACTAAAACTAAAACAAACTAAAAACTAAAACCCAATTCAACTGTATTCTAAAATAATTAATGTAGGTCAGTAAAAATATTTTTAACAGTTTGCACGCTTATTAAAGTTCTGGGCAGTTACCGGCGTTAAAGTAATATCGAATCCTCCAAATGTGTATACTACACATGACAATTCCTCAACGGTAACGTTTACCTTTGAAATTTAATCTTGGGACTTTAAAATTTATTATGACGACTTAATGAAGTCTTGATTTCCTTTCTATAGTAAAATTAAAAAACTAGATGTGATTTTCATTTCTTTTTCATAATAATCCGTAATTTTTATGATTAGTATTTATGACAGTGTCTTTTTCCCACACTTATCGATTATACACATAATGTAGCATGCTTGGCTAAATACGCATATGTAGAGTATATAAAATGTTGGTTACATAATATTTGTAGCATTTCATTTACCGTGTCATTTCTGTTCAATATCTATTCTATGGTTTTACAAAATCGTTTATAAGGAATGTTTTCCTAATCAGAATTCTTCCCTCCCCTTTACTTGATGAAATATTATTTTTGGCTCAAAGAAAAAAAGTGTTAATTATGAAGTTGTTTCAAGTTCATTCTTTTGAAATTGAGGCTAAGCCTCAAATTATAACAATATTAATCTTAGAGACTGAGCAAAATTATATGAAAATAATTCATTTTTGAGGCTTAAGTAAACCGATTTAATCCGGATGTAAAAGAGAGCTTTGCGCCATGGCTTCCTCTATTGGTCGTAGCAGACGTATTGATTAGTAGTAGATGGGAGGAGTTCCTTGGCTTTTACCTATTTAATTGGAACGAAGTTCCTTATCGCGCGTTGTGAAAGGGGGCTAGACGGAAAATTACGACACTTTTTGATTCTTACGAATGACGACACTTTTTTTGAAGTGATTCACAGAGTTTTACAGAGATGGCGCTGTACAACAAAACAATACTTAAATCGAAAGGAACCTCGTTCCATCCGGGTGTCCCTTGACACCTCTCATGTTTTTTATTTTTTTTTAAAGATTTATTATATTATATTCAGTTGACGTACTCATAGCCCGGCTTGTGTCGGTCAGTGATCAACAGAGTTAAGTTACAGCGGACGCGGTGATTAATCCTCGACTCAAAAAGAGTAGTGTTATAAGTTTGACGAGTTGGTTGTTATTATTAGAAAGAATCAGCTTCCAAGTCCTCAGCCGGAACACGACGATTCGTTTGGCGTAGCTAGGTAGGCAGGTTTCACGAAGATAATACCAGTGATAATGTTAATAACTTAATAAATATTGATAAGTTCTACCTCGCAGCAGCAGCCGATTCTGTCGGATTGGGATCAGTATTCCACCAACCAAAACGGTCATGAGCGGTAAACCTCTTACGATCGGCTTATCTTCGTTTATCGGCTATTGAATTAAACAAAAATGCATTAACGCAAAAATAAATTTGCATGGATGATATCCCGGTAAAGCCCAGCCCACTTATCATTCGCATCGGTTAAAATGGCTCATATTAATTACGATGCAGAGAATACAATATCGTGATTCAGATGGAAAAGCTGATTGATAGGACCCCAAATTGAAATTAAATATCCTTCGTAAATTAATTTTCTTCACTTGTTTTCATTGGCAAACACGCTAAAAGTTACAAATTGCCTAAGTTGCGTTTGTTTTCTTCAAACGTTGGGTGGATAATGAAAAATAAGGTTGTTTAGTTTAGTTTTCCATTATGAGGTCCATGTAAATGCCCTGTTGTGGCGAAGTCTGATTGGCAGAAACAGGTAACCGAAGTTTGCCGCAGTGTAGCCGCTACATTGAGTGCCCTGAATCGGCTGAGAAACTTCCTCCCTGCCAACACTAAGGCTTACTTGGTTCAGGCGCTCATTTTTCCGATCATCGATTATGGTGATGTGTGCTACGTAGATCTGAGTGAGGCTCTCTTGAACAAGCTGGATCGTCTCATTAACAATGCCGTTCGCTTCGTTTTCTGCTTACGTAAATATGACCACATCTCTTCTTATCGTTCTAAGCTTCAATGGCTGCCTATCCGCGAGCGACGGCGATTTCGGATGCTTTGTTCACTGTTCTCTATTCTCTTTGATCCCCTTTCACCGGATTATTTGAAATCCCTTTTCCATTATTTATGTTCCTCCCACGACCGGCAGCTTCGCTCTAGTGAGTCTTACCTTCTTTCTATTCCGCTGCACCGGTCTGGTTTCATATCTAACTCTTTCTCTGTTCAGGCCGCCCGTTCCTGGAATTCTCTTCCTGAGTATATCAGAAGACCCGCTGGAAAGTTAACCTTTAAGAAAAGGTTGCGTGCTCATCTACTGAATCGTCACCAATAAATTACTTGTTAGTCATCTGTTATATGTATATTTATGTATTTATTTATACTGTATATATTTTTGTATGTATGTTATTTATATGCATGTATATGTATGTATTGTATAATATGTAATTATATAGTATTATTATTATTATTTTATTTAGTACTCTTTTATATTCTTGTAGTTTTTTTTTTTATAATTTTCATTATGTTTTCTTTTCTCTCTCTGTGCTTATTATACCGCTCATCGTGTGTTTCTGTTTGGCCTAATGGTTAGCTGGCAGAGAATGCATAAAGCATTAAGCTCGCCATTTGTACCTTAATCCTGTATTGTGGTCAATAAAGATTAAATAAATAAATAAGTCTCCTTAGTAACAGCAAAGTAAAGGTCTAATAACTATTTTGTAGTTTAGGGCTCTATCCACCCACCACTATTACGATAATCACACGATATGATGGGTTCTCATTTACACTTTTGGATAGCTGACGTAGTGGTCAAGATTACTATTGTTAGTATTGTTACTTATAAATTGTTGAACAAATTAATTTTTGTCCAAACCGGGAATCGAAACCGTACGCCAAAAGTGTCCACTTACGATAGAGATTGTTAAATATGTATGGTCTATGATATCCTAATAAATTATTATAAGCGATTTTATCCCATGGAGGTGACTTTGAACACCTAACGAGCCTTACATTTCACGGAAGAAATGCATGACTGATTCCGCTTGTCAAATTAATATCTCTCAGGTAAGATATAAATTCCGAGTTCGGAATATATTACCCGAGTTTGAATTATTAACTTTGATTGATTGCACGAAAATTGAGATTTAATATTTCCTGTAAATTAACGTGCTCACTTATTTTCGTCGAAAACAAACCAAAAGTGATAAATTGCCGTAGTTTGTTTTCCGCGCGTTTTCCTCATAACGAATTAATTAGTTGGCACGTAGTATGCGGCTTGACGTTGGATTCTAACTCTATATTTGAGCTTTGATTTATCTTTGTTATTTTTAATGTTATTTCAGTGGCATATTTGCTGAACGCGCCGTAAGGTCTGCGTTTTGCTGTGCCAATGCTTTAATTAAAGTGAAAAAAGTTCAATTTTCCGTTATTATGATTATTAGCAGCAGGGCCACTTTATGGCAATATGACTTTAGTATCAGCGACGCATGGCCGAACAAAAATTATTTCTCGCCGTCACTGTAATTGACACATTATAATTAATATCCGGATGACCGAGCTTTGCTCGGTTTAGTGTTGCTTAACAACGCCATTTACTGAAGTAGCTTTAGTATTGCTACTTGCCAATAGATGTCAGGAAGAGTATATTGTAGAAGTTTATCATTGCCTAAAAACACCGATAAAACGACATTTTCTAAAAATGAATCCTAGCTTGATCGATTTATCGCCCCCGAAACCCCCTATACATTAAATTTCATGAGAATCGTTGGAGCCGATTCCGAGATTCCAATTATATATATATATATATATATTTATTTATTTATTTATAATCTTTATTGTAAAACCTACAAACTAGGCTTACAAAGGGCGGACTTAATGCCATGGGGCATTCTCTCCCAGTCAACCCATGGTGTAGGTGAGAAGGTGTGGTAGGCGGTAACAATAATTAATTGAACGGGATGCTATGCTGTAGTAAAACATATTAATAATAACAATGAAATGTATACATACAAACTTAATTATAAATTAAATTATTTCAATACTTATATAAGTTTATTTTAATATACTATAATAATAATAATACAATAACATCTAAATAAATATACTAATAAATATATAATAATAATAATATTATAATAATAAGAAATATACTAATAAATGTAAATATAATCTCGTTTTATACGAATCCGTGACGAAATCTAATCCACGGCAGAGGATTTAAGGAAATGATTTTTGATCAGTCTCTTAAAGGTCTCCTTAGTGGGGGCTTTCTTAATCTCCAGAGGCAGGGCGTTCCAGAGTAGTGTCGCCTGAAAAGTAAAGGAGTAGTTGTAGAAACAGGTATTGCTAGATGGTATTACCATTTTAAGATTTACAGAGGAGCGAAGTACTCTATCATGGGAGTCACAACGATAATGAAAATTGCTTTTAAGGTATGAAGGAGTGTTAGGATCATTAAGAATAGAGTACAGCATTAGGAGAATCCTAGAATTACGCCTTTGACGAATGTTGAGCCATTTTAACTGCTGTCGGGACTGGGAGACGTGGGTTATATATATATATATACAAGAATTGCTCGCTTAAAGGTATTAGATTAAAAATTTTAGGGCCGATTTTAAGAATATACAATAGTTTCTAAGCGTCAGTAGTTTCTAAGTCAAATACCCTTTTTAAAACAAATAAATACATCGAACAAACAACAGACATAAATAGCTTCTACTATGTCAAATAAAGAATGTCAAAACAGAGAGTACGCAATCCATCAATTAGGCGGGTATAGACGAACCCTGGTTTTTATCCAGCACAAACCCGTAATTAGAATTCACTGTTCACTGAATTGGGTCATGCAAATTTTAAATGTACCAATTTTCAATTTACTCCGGCAAGCTTTGGGCATCTGTATAAAAAAAGAACTGCAATTGGAGGATCAGTACGAGTTGAGCTCTGTCATTATCATTTAGGGAAACGAGGAATAGTTCCTTCTTCTACCAATGGTGCAACAAATTGGTTGCACAATGAGGAGGAAAGGAGATGACAGATTGTATTACTAGTTCCGAGGACTGATGGAACGCCTAACAAATTGATGATTGTCTTTAACCCAGTGGTCTGAACGCACTAGAGGTCTATTGTAATAGAAGCCTGATGAATGCTTAAAGCTGATACAATATATAGTTTGTTGGATAAATGTGAAGACATGTCAAATTTTATAAAAGTAAACTCATACTACCAAAGCATACCTCATACCATTCTTTAATTCTTTAATTCTTCTTATTTAATACTGGCCATACACGATCAAGCATACTTGTCAAGTTTGCAGCGGACTTATCCGTCACGCTATAGAGGTGGCGGGTATCCAACTCGATCATTCACGATTGACACAAGCCGTTCTGGGAGCTGGGAGGAGGAATTGTATTTTAGATGTGATGTACATGTGCCAACAACTAGAAAGAGGCTGTGTAAACTCTATCAAGTATTCTCTTTAACAGAATAACAGAACAGTACTTGCGTCAAAAGGAATACGCCACCACAGAATACATAAAGAATTCGCCACCGCAGAATTAGTAATAGGTATACGTAAAGCTGCGCTTATTTCAATGTATGCTTGTGGCTTATGCACCCTATACGTACACTGTCATTCAATTGCATAAAAGAAAACAAGACTTGACTTTTTTATGTTGTTCTAAGTGCATACGTATACAACGTCGCATTATCCCAAGTCGGGACGTCGTATAAAGCGGAAGAAAAATGACAATGTTTTTAGAATTTTTATGTTTGTCTGTTTGGTGGTTTATCTGTACTTTTGTTCTGGGTAAACGCAGAAACCTCTTATTCGATTTGAATGTGGATTTATGTATAATATTAGTATGTATAATATGAGTAATACGTATACTTTTGTGTTATATTTATCGTATGTACATTTTTATGATGCATTATTTCCATTACACAAACTTTTGTTTCGTGTTTTTTTTTTTCTCTTTTTCTTCATGTTTTAACACCTACTATCAGCTCTTTCCACATCCACCCAGGGTTGGCTGGTGGACAATGCCATTAGGCATTAAGTTTTACCCTTTGTTACTTAATTTAAGAGGTGACATAAATTTAAATAAATAAATAAATAAATTTCAGTTTTCACTAAAATATTTCGTATGTTATTCCAATAGGTATACAAATAAAAAACATATGTCAATTTAAAGACCTCCTGTTCTGTTCAAACGTTTTTTTAAAATATTTTACTAGCTTATGCAGTTACTAGTCTTAAATGAATCAAGTGATGTAAAATGTCGACGTAAACCTCCGTTTAGAAGCAAGCTCTTCTGACCTTAAACCCACTTATCACGTAGCCTCGAAGCCTTCAATATAGCTTTAAGGAGCGGCGGGCCTTGACCGTGTGATAAGCTACAGATGAGACTGCATAGACTGAAATAGAATCTAGGTTAGTTCATTGGTTTAATACGTCACACTGACGTAGGCAGAGATGGGCTTGTGATTGCATGTTACTGTTTCGTTTTTTATCTGTCAATGTTAGTTAAAAGTATTTTTAACTGGCGAGGTTCGTATGCGATTTTATCTTGCCAATATTTTATGTATGTTGTTGGATAAATAAATAAATAACGCTTCGCACTCATAGCCCCACACTAGGATTCCCTGTGTCGTGGGTGCCATAGACAACACACTAGACAAGTACAGTCACCCAGACCGAGAACAGAAATTCAAACTCATCACTCATATTTCCGCCTCGCTGGGAATCGAACCCAGGACCAGTGGCGTGCGATCCGGCCTGGTAGCCATTGAGTGGGTCATCAATGTAAATGATGCAATCATTTTTTTATCAATATTTTTTTATCACGAGATATTATTTTTTTATAAATTGTGAAATGGTGTACGGCAAAACTCTTATCTGAAGAAGAGTAAGGCGTATACATGTATGTGGTATGTTTATAGTATGGAGTATTTTATATGACATTTGCAATATATTTTATATTATGTTATGTTTGCCTTACCTGTTTTATATTTTGTCTTTATCCTATGCAGATAAGAGTGGTGCCCCATCTGATTAAAATGTAAAGTTTATTAACATTTTACATATACCTATTCACATTTGTTCGATGTACTATAACAGTGATTTTTCTGCTGCATGCAAGTTAAAAGTTTTACAACTAAATACACGCCTTTATAGTTTCAATTTACTAAAACAAAAAAATATATGAGAGAGTAACTCGTATTTCCATAGGCCTTTGAATTATTTCAAGTTTCCTGATGTTAATAATAGATTTTCAGTAGTCTTCAACAATAGATCGAACTTTTGATTGATAAATCTACACTAATATTATAAATTTGAAGGGTTTGTTTGGTTGAACGCGTTAATCTCAGGAACTAATGGTTCGAATTTAAAAATTATTTTTGGTTTTGATAGTCCATTTATCGAGGAAGGCTATAGACTATAATAACATCATATATTTAAGTATATATTTAATAGTTATTTTATCCACAAATTAACGCGGGTGAAACCGCGCGGCACAGCTAGTAAAAACTACCTTGGACTGACAACAATCAAAACTGCTTTTATCTACACGCTCCGGTCATTAGCAGTTTCAACTGAATTAGTGGTCAGTAAAGGAATGGCAAACGTACTCGTATTACTGCGCCTCACCGTTACTGCATAAACACATAGAAAAATCAGGGTTATAGTACATCGAACAAATGTGAATAGGTATATGTAGTTATATGTCAAAATTTAATAAAATTTAAAAAATCTGATGGGGCAGCGCTCATATCTGTAATAGGATAAGGCGGGGCAAAATATGATGGATAAAGCAAATATAAATACAGTTGCAAATGTCATATAACATATTCCATACTATAATGTAACATTATACGTATAACATATATACATGACATACGCCTTATTCTTCAGATAACAGTATTACCGTATCCAATTTCATAGTTTACTAAAAAAAATTGGTTGTCTGTAAAGTCGGTTTACGGACAATGGTTTTACGTGATAACGTCTATTTCGTAGAAGAATAATTTATGATATAAATATTGTCAATTCGCACATTAGGAACGGGAAATAGAATGAAAATTACAATTTTACATATTAAATTACAGATATATATTTCGTTTTATTATTATTCAGCGTATCTCTTTCTCGATACTTTGCGCGCGTTGTGGCTCGTGACGTGAGCAGGCTCGTTACCACGTTTTTGAGAATGCCTTCCAAGCGGACCGATTACGCTTGAGTGGGAGAGAGACGGCCGGTCTAGCGTGCCTCTCTCTCTAATGCTGCGCGCGCTTCCGTGACGTGAGCGGCCGTTACTCGGTTTTCGTGAATGCCTTTCAGGCTCATCGTCTTTATAAACGTTATCACGTTAAAATCACATATCTTCACATTTATCCCACGAATAATCCAAATAATATATTTGACAGATAAAATTTCATGTTTCACCGTGGCTTTACCTGTTTTCAATGGAGTGTTAAAACACCATTATTGCGGGGTGTCCAATTAGCTGGCCTTTGGTACCACCAAACCACCTAGCGACCTTAGGCGACCATTTATCATCTCGTAGATCAGACGATCTATCTGATTAATTAATTAGTAATTGAAGCGCTCATAGCCCGGCGGCTTGTGTGTCGATTCTGAAGCGCTCCGAGAGCGGGTGCGGTCGGTAGTCGGATGGGTGACCGCTAGTGGCAAAAAATTCTTGAGCGTTTCCGTGCTTCGGAGGTCAACGCCGGTGCCGGTTGTTATCATAAGATCACAGTCGTTAAGCCATGTCGGAGCCCCTCGGGCGGCTTGAAATTTCCAATACTCGGGTCGGCAACTAACCCCTCCACCAATACGCACTGGAGCAGCGTCCACCACGCTGCTTTAAGTATGCTTTAAGGCTCCTCAAGAGGAGAGACCCGTGCTCCGTAGTGGGCCATTAATGGGTTGAAGCCAGATCGTCTGATCGTATTTACCTGTCTTATTATTAAAAAAAATTGCTTATGATATGCATAACATTATAAACCACATGTAAAATATTAACACGCCGTATCATCATACATAAGTAGATTTTATACTTAACATATTAACAGTGTTGTTTGCGATGTGTTTGTGTCTATTTTCAAACTTTTGCTTTCAACATGGATACTTTGGAACCATAAATAGAACTCGTTAGAAAACGTTGATAAAACCATACATCGTAGTCTGTCAGGCAGTTGATTGATGACGTTCCAAACACGGTTTGATCTTCGAGGTAAATACGTCATTCGAGTCGAAATCGATATCACAGAATCTTCAGGTAGGTCGCTGTATACCCAGTATACCTAACATCGTATGTCAGATAAATTTGAATACATGTAATGTCTTCATAAACTTTGAAAAATCTGATAGGGGACACTTTTCTGTAACTAGTGGATACCCGGTGTGTTCCAACTTCCACTACGTTTAAAACTTTTCTGATGAGATGATCCGGCTAGACGGAAAATTTCGACACTTTTTGATTTTACGAATGACGACACTTTTTTTGAAGTGATTCAGTTAGTTTTACAGAGATGGCGCTGTACAAACTGCGTAACTATATAAGGTAAATGAAACTAAGTATCCAGAGCGAATTCAAGAAATTTAATAGTTTCCTTGAACTTACGTATGTTACAAGTATAAGTTGATAGCGTGATTCAGAATTAATTTACTAACGCCATCTATCCGCAACTAACCAAACTAAATATCTTAAGTCTGAACAGGCGCTGTACAACAATACTTAAATCGAAAGGAACTTCGTTCCATCCAGGTGTCCCTTGACACCTCTCATGTTTTTTTTGTGTTGATAATGATATTGATGCGCCATTTTTACAAATTATGTTCAAATTGTTTTATGGGAAAAGTGGAAAATCAATTTTGTCAATGGACTGAATGTGCATAATGGATTGTTTTAGTGGTCTCAAACCATTAATTATAATTTTAATATTCTTAATAATTTTAATATTCTTAACGCTATATTCAGTGTTATGATACACGATTGCATTCTTTGCTATTCCTCACAAAAGCACAGAACGGTTAAAAATGACTAAGGTTATATTTCAAGAGACATGATACTTTAAAATGCATGGTACAGATAGGATCTTCCAGGACCTTATACATTACCGTGAAATTATTGCCAGAGCTGGTAAGGTTTTTCCTGATATAAGACTTACAATCAAATATTGTGTTTTATGTTAAAGACATGGAAGAATAAGCCAAATGGAAGCCTAACGTCGTGGCGAGACTTAAATGTCAGATAAAATGTATCTCTTCATAAGTAAACCGCACATTAGATAGTATTTTGTGATAACATACTTCTCCTACACATGTAGTTGCTTTGGTATATTCGATTCGGCAGTATTACCCCCAAGTACATATTACACACGAGTGTTACCCGAAGCAATAGTTACCTACCTATTACATTATACAGCTGGAGCCGATCAACAAAGCCACCAAACAATCCGTACCTCCACTAAACTGGTATGTATGGTATGGCACGACACAATTCGGCTTTCGTTTACAATGGTATGTCGCTAATGTTATTTGACACGTTGACGTTCCTTACTACTGAATTTGATTGGGGCTAGGTAGCTTCAACCCTTTAATGGCCCACTACTGAGCACGGCCTCTCCTCTTGAGAAGGCCTAGAGCATACTCCACCACGTTGCCTCAGAGTGGATTGGTGGAGAAATTACCAGAA
>OZ010692.1:2419141-2522439 GCA_963932265.1 Thymelicus lineola | reverse complement strand
CTAATGTTATTTGACACGTTGACGTTCCTTACTCCTGAATCTGTCTGGGGCTAGGTAGCTTCAATCCTTTAATGGCCTACTACTGAGCACGGCCTTTCCTCTTGAGAAGGCTCTTGAGAGCATACTCCACCACGCTGCCTCAGAGTAGATTGGTGGAGGAATTACCAGAAACCTGTGTCGAAAGTTTTATCCCGCCCGAAGGCTCCCAACATGGCTTTTGTAATTGAGGTAACACTTACTTTATTTTTTAACTTTTATATTTGCGTATTTCTTTCAGTGTTGAATTTGTTGTTGCAATAAATAAATAAGTACCGTTGAAATTATATAGTTCAGTAACTAAAATGATGTCTATTTAATTGTTCAGCAAAATCCATAACAATAATTAATAGGACGGAAGACCCTTATTATTATCATTGTATTCTTGCGTATTTTTGACGATTGAGGGTAAAATAGCTACTTAATTCAGAGTTTACCCTTATTAGAGCTGGCCCTCAATGTCCTTCAAGTGGAGATGCTACGTTAAAGCTGACATCGAGGTAAAATAAGTTTCTATTTAAATTCATAATATAGGTAAACAAAATTTATTAAAATGTCACTCTTTCGACGTGCCACGTCATCTGAAGATATATTTCAACTGCTTAATTAAATACTTTGACGTCTGCAAATAACATTGAACCTTAATAACACTTAAATACGGTTTAAAACAGAGTACAGAAAAAATAAAACAAATATGGAAATTTGTGAAAAACAAATGAAATACGATTATGCATATGATATGACACTAATAAAGAAACAACAACGACTTCAGTGCGAGTGAAGTAATTGCGAACATTGTCGTTTTAACGGCGGGTAAGTACAATAAAAGACTGTAGTGTGATATAATTTGAATATTTATTTCGTAATGTCACTGGAAACAACGGAAGAGCGGGCGGCGGCGTCGCCTGGACTCATTGCGACCCCGCCGCGGCTGCATAGACTATGAAAAAACAATTTCAACATGCTCTATCGTAAATAATTTTATATATACAACTTTCTCTAAATATTTACACTACCAACGATAGGTATGTATAACATACAGAAAGCTTTGAAGTATGATACAAGAAGATAAGTAACATTGTCCATTACGACCACTTTGAGCGGCTTAGTTATATACATAGTAGGTACATTTTCGTTAGAATTTTTTATTTCGACCACGCCGATGAGTTCCGAAAAGGATTCGTGCGAATGCCTGGCGGAAGTCCGGGCTGAATATTGTATAGATCACGGGATTGAGCGTGGAATTGAAGTAGCCGAGCCAAAGGAAGAAGCTCGCTAAGTAATCACTTATCACACATGATTGGCAGATAGGCATCACTAATGCCATGATGAAGAAAGGAAGCCAACAGAAGACAAAAGCTCCTGTGATTATTGCAAGTGTCTTTGCTGCTTTTCTCTCTCTCTTTGCTTCGAGGGATTCTTTCTTTTCTCTATGAGAGGGGCCAGGAACAATCGCCCCGCTCTGGTTTTGAACCATTGGTAACAGTAGAGGAAGACTTCTCAGGAGACACTGGATGTGGAATTTTCTCGTTGATCGTGAACGCAAGTCGTACGTGGTTCTTCATCCAATGTATCTACTGTAGAAGTGCTCTGTCCTTCGGTGAGAAGGAGTGCAGCAGCCAAGGTCTCGGCACGTGTTCGCTGATTGCACTTCTTCAAGTTGAGGAACCTTTTCTTCACAAATCTCCTATCTCTTGCTGACTGAACCGGGCGCCCTGACGGAGGAGCGCCATCAGCCGATGTAGGGCGAGGAGGTGGTGGCTCTCGCCTTCGACGAATTCGTCTCCTTGCAGTTTGGAAGATCTTCCAGTACAAAATAAGGATCACAGCCAAGGGGACATAGAATGTGGAGCAAGTAGCGAAGATCTGGTACGCAAGATCTTGGCTTACGAGGCACTTTTGTTGTTGGGTTATCCTGGCAAGATAGTCAGGGTCCTTCCACCCTAACTGCGGAGCCAAGGAGACTACTAAAGCAGCTGCCCAAACTAAGAAGATCATAGTGAAAATTCTTCTTTCGTTGCGAATGTGGATGTAGTCGACGTCTGTCACAGCCCAGTATCTGTAGACAACATTAATGTTATGATTATTATCTTAGTTTTTATTATTACATCTACTACTTAAGACTGCAATTAATATTCCAATAAAATATTACAACCTAATAAAGTCGGAAAACTCGCAAATCAAACCTAGAAATGCGATATCTCAACGAATAATGTCTATAAAGATTATTTCTATAGCAATCCCCAGTTGAAATTGATGGCAAAATTTCGATGCTAATTACAGAGGAATCCTGCAAATTTATTTTCTCATTACAAACGAAAGACATTTAATTTTGGACCGGGGATTTAAGGGAGATGAATCGGGTTTATAATGAAGGAAAATGTATCTAGAAGCGACTTCTTTCATCGGCGTTTAAAGCTAACAAAAGGCGGCTAAGCTGAGGTTCCGTAGATCGACCTGTTGATAGCCGTGGACGTCTTCGCATCACTTTTGAAATATTATATCCCTATTTTCGGGTGCCTTTGTTACAAAGTCAGTATAGGCATTGTCTCCCTTTATCTCAAGAAGAAATTTCGAAAACGATTTATAGCAAGCTAGCTATTGCCCGTGACTTGGTCCGTAAAATTAATAGACTTCAAAGAGGTAATTTTTATGTAGTATTAATAAATATATATATTTTTGTATTTTGTAAAATAATTGATTTTCATATTTTATGATTATAGGGGATGAATTTTTAAGAATCATGTAATTACTATTGTGAGAGCAAATAAATAAATAATTATTATTATTACTATTTTATTAATTCGGTTACGGTTAGTTTAAAATAAATCTGACGAATCTTTTTCATTTTTTTATATCAATATCTAATATAATCTTGCAGGCTATGTTGTCTGTCACTCATATTATAAATTATTTAACCAATCATCCACAATTATCTCTTGTTTATATTCAGAGCATCTACGAGTGATTGCAGTGTTAGGACTTCTTACCTGTCAGTAGCAATGGCAACCAGGTGAAGGATGGAGGCTGAGCTGCAAAGTACATCGCTGGAGGTCCACATATCGCACAACTCCGGCCCCAGTATCCAACCCTGGCTCACCTGTGGAGAAAAAAGACTTTATTTATTTTATTTATTTAACAATTATTGTATACAAATACAGTATGTGAGACTTAATAATAGAAATTTTGTACATTGGTACTGCTTATTTCTATCAGAAATCACTTCCAGCAGACCTAGGAATGGAGAGGTGATGTAGAACTTGATTAGCGTGCACTTTGTAATTTTATTTTACCTATCTTACTGATATTACAGAGGCAAATGCGAAAGTAGGAGGAATGAATATAGATATAAATGAAAAGACACCAGTGCCAAGTAGGTTCTGTTGAGTTTCCAATCTTTTTCTTATAAACCCATAGTTATAGCCATGTAAGGGCACAACGCGGCGCGGCGTCTTACAGAACGATATCCTGAGTTTCGTGACCTTTCATAAGTATTACTTACTTCTCTATAGATAAAAAAGGTTGACTCTGAACTGGAATCGCATTGGAAAGGGTTCCTCATAGACTGGCGTGATAATTTCAATCTTTTTTACATTAGAGTTGTACTACTGAAAATAAGGAAGAAAGGGAATGCAGTTATGTGTATTATCTTCGAGATATTTTAACGTATCAAGCAAATTATAACAAAAAATAAAATCCCTCAATAAGTTCTTTTATTTAATATGTCTCCCAGTAGTGGGGAATTTTAGGACCAATAATTAGGACTGGAATAAATTGCCCACGTCTTGTTCTCGATCGATTATAATGTAGGTGTCTTTGATTATAGAGTAAAGAGGCTTTCTCTAAGTTAATGCGCTTTACCACCCACGCTTCCATTGCCAGTTACTATTTATAAGTTGGGAATTTAGCATTAACTTAAGTTCTACATCTAAAATGACAATTTATTTATTTATAAAATAATACAAAATGCTCGGCCATCTAGCTCATTTTTTGTAATTTTTTGGCATCTTTATTCGTAATTTTATACCAATTATATTGAAATGAAAGGAAATTAAATAATCTTTTATTCATGTAGGTATCACTGATACACTTTATGAACGTAATTTTTTTTAATCTTCCAGTAATATTTCTCTGTGCTTTCAGAGAAATTGGCGTACAACAGACCCCGAAGAGACTCGTTATGATCTTTTTCTTTTTAATACGGAACTCTAAAAAGACACGTGAAGTTTCTGTAATCCTAGATATGATCGATCAATCGCTCTAGACCTTTGACAAGGTTAACCCTGACTATTTTTGGAACGTTTACATAAAACGTTATAGACATGCCAGAAAAGATAACAACTAAATAGAATCGTATCGTTGTAATCTCGTCTAATGAAACTGTCGAAATCTAAGATAAGACACGCTTTCGTAGCGTTTAATCTGTACTAAAATTTTACGAAGTGATATTGAATTCGTTTCTTTTTGTCTTGGTAGGATTTTTGATATCGATATGGAGGCGATGTCCACTTAGATTCATTACAAGGATACGTTACATGCTTATTACCGTATATTACCGTATATTACCGTATATATGAACTGAAGTATTATTACTAGCGTATAGAACCGACACCGCGAACACCATGTACGTCCCAATGCATTGGCGTCACGTGGCTACAATTTTCAATGGATTCGTTCGATTTTGAAAGGAGAACGGGGGCTCAATAAAATCGAACCTCCCGGGTGGAACACATTTTGTTCAAGATGTCTGTTCTATGACATTATACTTCAATGTATATATGCTTTTTATTTTAATAATTACAATATTGAAAAATAATACTGTTTAATCTATAATCCTTCCGAGGGGCCTTACCACCAGCAGGCTGGATTTAGTCGCCTATTACGAGACCCATCCGGTGTGGGATTGGGGTTAGTATTCTAAGCCACCCCAATACGGCTAAATATTTATATGCAAATTAATAAATAGTGAATCCTTTTCCACTTTTATGTTCTTTATGTTCTTATTAATGTTTTATATTCTTCATATTCATTGCTCCACATAGCATAGCATTGGTGGAAACGGATTCAACTAAGCTACGTTTTTTATATGGAAGTATGAGTTTTGTGTATGCGTTCTATGGATGTTCGCGAGTGGTGTAGGCCCATGCCCTCCCTAAAGTCGATAAGTCGCATAGCGAGAGTTGCTCATCTACAGCACATTGTACTCGCTGCGCTACATCAGTGTAAACGGTCACATAATTTACAACTTAGCTTTTACATTCTCGCAGTATAGCTACATAGCACATCTTCAGTGGAAAGGCATCCTTACGGGGTCTTTTTTCTTTTTTGTGATGGGTTAAAAAATCAATGTCTAGTTAATCCATATTATTAGTAACTTAGTAGTAGACAGTAGCAGTAAAACGTTAGGGATGATGATGACAAAATGAAATTGTTTGAAACAAATGAGGCGTAAATTATGCTCAATATTAATTATTTCACGAGAAATGAGCTACACATAATATTAATCTATTTAAAAACTAATGAGTTGATTATCAAAATAAGATTAGAGTTAAAGTAAACATAAATTTAGATTTTGCATATCTTTTCCATAGAATACATTTCAGTACACTCTTTCATCGAAATTTAATACGCGTAACGTCTCAGGCAGATATAGCTGGTAAGCCGATAAATTTGTGCAAACAAATTACGATCCTCTTACGATATCTATAGGGTTGATTTCTCAACAAAGGTACGGCGCTTATTAAAATTTTGCAGCTTTGGAATTAAGAATATGTCCATCATTTGAGCTAGATAATTTTGGCTCGCCGTTAATTAGTTAACCTTCAAACTTAATTAAAACATTGTCAACACCGACAATTTCTGAAGGCAAAGTTAATTATTAAGAGAATTAATTAAAATATACTTTTATAATGTCGGTATTTTCGCCGATTTATTTTAATTGCTGTTTCGCAATGCTGGCAACTTTCAACTCGAATATCCTGCATTTGTTTTGAATTCCAAATATAAGTTTTCAAAATTTGCAAAATTTCCGCTTCAAATTGGTTGTTAATTTGTTTTTGGGAATGCCCCAAACGCCCCGTTGACTTCATTGTGAAACGGAACAGAGAAAATATAAGAATTATTCGGTAATTTCTATACGTACATAGACGTTATATCAATGTTGAGTTTGGACTTGTTACCTTTAATTCATGAAGATCTACCTTAGATATTTTAGCTATGCTATCAAAATGGGATTATCTCTATTGAAGATTATCTTAAAAGAATACAATAAAAAGCGAATCTGAGCAATACTGAGCAATCTCTATGAAATGTGCCAATTGGCACGTAGCTATGTGCTGGTACATAGTGGTTGATGTTTTTAATAATGATGGTGATGAGTATGATGGTCTAGTTAAAGTGACGTGAGAATAATCATTAACCTCGTAAACAGCACCCAACGGCATGACAAGACACGCCACCATCAGATCGGCGACAGCTAACGATGCCACCAGGTAGTTGGCAACGTTCTGAAGGTTCCGTTCGATGATGATGGCTGCGATCACGAACACGTTACCTGTGGACATAGAAACATCAGTTTAAACATACTTTTTTATATTTTCTAAGACATTTTGCCATTAAGACATTTTTTGGGTTGGCCACATAGTGCGAAGGACGGATAACCGTTGGGGAAGAAAGGTCCTCGAATGGCGCCCACGTCTCGGAAAAAGCCCCCCGACCAGGTGGACGGACGACCTGAAGAAGACAGCGGGCATCCGCTGGATTCAGAAGGCTCAGGACCGGTCAGAGTGGCGCAAGTTAGGGGAGGCCTATGTCCAGCAGTGGACCTCCAAGGGCTGATGGATGGATGGAAGACATTTTACTTTTTTTATATTTTCTAACACAATAAAATCCGTTGCCGTACAATACAATACAAGAAATGGTAACATACTATTAGAGACGGTATACAAAAGGTGTTATCCCTAAAAACGATCTCTTTCAGAGAACCTTTAAGTGGAAGACAAAGCCAGTAAATGAAGATAAGAAAAAGAGCTCGAGGTGTTGTACGAGAAAGATAAAAAATACCATACCATATAGAAAAAAAAGTGTAGTACCCATAGTTACATATATATTAATTGGTGCATCTCTGACTGAAGAGGCAGTAATAAATAGTTACTCAAGGAGTTATGTAGTTTATCTTCGCATCGCGAACACCCAACCTTATAAAAGTTATGTTATTATTCACAAGTTATATGGCACAGTTTGCATTATTTTTGATTTTCTAATTTGACCCTCAAAAGTGACCCTCATAAATCATTTATTGAAATTGCATGCCCGAAGACCCTGATAAAGAGAATCCTAGTTTGGGGCGATGAGTGTGTAGGGTTATTATCATTAAAATAAATACTGTATTTGGGTTTGGGTCACCGGATTTGGTAAACATGTGTACTAACTTTCAAATTAATTGGTAAAAAATCGGTTCCTTTTCTATTCTTACGTATGCATCCAAAAAATGAAATACGTTTTTTGAACCAAAGTTTTTCATTTCTCCAAAAGACTTTTCGAACTAATTTTCCTTGAAAATTAAACATTGAAATCCAAATTGGTTATCCGCATACTGCAGGCGTCCGCAACAAATGACCGACACGTGAACTCTTATCGAATGTACGCAAAACTAACAAAACAACACGCAATTTTTTGTACTTAACCTATAATATTAGTACATGAGGAGGATTACGAGGAAGCTTTGTAAAAGATTTGACGTAAGGAGAGTAGAAAGTTAAACCGTATTCATAATATTCATATGCTCTCATATTTCACGTGGGATTGTGGTCAAGCATTTAAAAAGCGCGTATTAAAATACGGACGTACAAAACTTTATCGTCATTTTTTTATTACATTAAAGTTTCTTGACACTTTTTTAATTTTTCAATACTTTTTTGTTATTTTTGGCTTAAAGTTTGACTTAAACTTTGTTTGTTATTATATTATTGTAGTGATATTTTTATTCAGCCAAGACGGTAAAACTTTCACAAAATCGTGGCTTTAATAAATAAAGGCTTTAAAAAATAAAGTGCAGTTATATATAACAGCTTGGCGACCACAGTTATAATAAATTGTATAAATGTATTCGAAATATTTCCTTTATAGTATTTTTTTTTCAGATGACCCTATTTAATGCACGAACAAACGGAATAATTTAAGCGAAATAAACGTAATTTTACTATTGCATGGAGTCAGTCACGCGTGAGCCGACATTTAAAAAACATTACTACTTAATAGATATGCTAATGAGTGGTGGTTTATGGGTAACAAGGCTTAAAACGGAAGTTATTAAGTTTTATGTCTTTTCAGTCAAAGGGGTGTGAAAAATACACGTTTTAAAGCTTTCTGAAACTATAAATTACCACGTTATGGTAGAGATTAGAAAGTGTTCGACAAAAAATGTTCTTTGGATAAAAAAATAGTCGATTCCTACTTATCATAAATAGGAGTTGCTGCAATGTAAACATTATGATTTTTATTTCTTACATTTCGGTATTTTCAATGAAAAATCTTATAATATTGATTGGAATATTTCATTACTTTTATTTCTCTGTGGTGGCCGCCTGGATAGCAACCACCCTCTAACTTGACTTAACCGTCAAATGACTCGTCGTATTCTGGCTCATGGCTTGAGAGCCAGTGAAGCCTTTGGTGTCGCCAATATCTACGACCAACGATAGCATCTTACCATCAAATGGATTGACCAGTTCTTTTATCAGCTATTTCCATACAAAAATCCCTATTTTCAGAACACGAACTACTTGTAGTCACTCTTGGACCGTTCATAACTCAAAATCTGTTTAACGTAGACATACCTGGCTTATATTGAGACTTCCGATAGTTTACTCTCAAATTCAGAAATAGTTTTTACTGTTTTCAAGCCAGAAACATAGATTTACTAGGCAGATGCATATACGACAAGTTTCAGAGCGGGCTACATTATAGAAGTGATCTTACATAATAGTTAAAACGTGTGATTCGGTTTAAAGGCTTTGAATAATTTAGCTTATCGTATTTGAGTCTCTTTTATATTTTTTCGCCTTTGACTTCGTTGTTCTCCCATTACTCTAAAATTGTCTGGCAGAGAAAGTTCTTTAAATAAAGTTCGCTTTTTGCTTCGTGATTGAAACTTTATTTCAATATCAATTAATAAATAAGCAGTGAAGCCAGTTTACTGGTTCTTTTATTGTCACAAGAGTGAAATGATAAGTGTCCACTGTTTTCTGTTGAAATCGATAATAACAAGGGTAGATATCGTGTCAGATAATATGTGAAGATGTGTAAAATTTTAAGAAACTCCTAAAAATCATATAGAAAGACATATACGTATAAAATTTGACATGTATTCACATTTATTCGACGCACTAGCTATTGTTTCGGTCCGTTATCCCTTACGTACCAGAAGTGAACCTGCTCTTAGAAATTAATTCAGCAGTCTACACCCTTCCAACCGTTCTATTACGGTCGACATCTACAATCAACTTAAAACATCCACTCCAACGCAACACCTCAGTTGTTATAATAAATGGACTTAACATCTCTCAAACCGACAGCGCTCGGCATCACGTTATTAATTAAAACAAGGGTTTGACCCTACAACTTCCCGTTTTCGAATCGTTGAACTTAATTCATCTGAGTCTGAGATAATCGCGCGCTTACAAGAGGAATGAGGAAAATTTTAATCTTCTAAACCTTTTCTTCTTCGAAATTAAAATTCTAGTAGAGCTGTAGTTTAATTTACGATCAGTGGAGTGAGCGTACACTTTATTTAAGAGTAGTTTAGTGAGAAACTTTTATATAACGTAACATAAATGTAAATATAAAGTAAATAGTTAAAAAATTAACGACAATTTAAAGTACTAAAGTTAAAAAAAATTGTGACTATACTGTTAACCGTTAAAGAGTATAAAAGGAGTATAAAAGGAGTTCTCTGATCTGTAGCTCAAGTGTGAGTTTTCGCAAGCATTTACTTCACCAACGCGTTTGCGTCTATGCAATCAAAATGTATGGAGTTATTGTCAGCGCCTCTAGCGGACAGTTAAAACAACTACACTGCGAGTGTGAGTTTCAAATATCGTTTACGTGAACTTTTTAGTCAACATTGAATTGTAACTTATCATTCGAGTGGAGGTATTTTGACGTGTGCGATGTTTGACAAGTGAAACGCATTGTTTGGTAATAGGTCGTCATAGTAACAAAACATAATATAGTCATAGTAACAGATGCTATGCTGTTGTTTTATCTCATTTGTTCTTTAGCTTAAAGCGAAACAACTATAGCTCATTGATAAAAAAACATAATGCGCCTAAAATAAGTTTCACTTGACTGCCTTTGTAAGCTTAGGAATAGTATACTTTTAAAATAAGTAGCTCGAGTGTAAGTTTCTAAAAAAAAACTAAAAACTCAACTATGACGGAAATCGAGATGACTCAAACATTTTAGTACACGTATTTTATGCGAGTGTGAGTTCCTTAAACATCAACGAAAAGTTATTCGTTTGCTCACTTCGTTATTAGCATAGTTGCACTTACAACTCATCTAATTTTAAAAGTACACTATTACTAAGCTTATAGAGGCAGTGAAGTGAAACTTATTTTAGGCGGATTATGTTTTTTATGAATGAGCTATAGGTGTTCCGCTTTAAACATAAAGAACAAATGAGATAAAACAATAGCATCGTGTTGCTATGACATCAACATTTGACGCTTTTGTTACGCACATTACATGAAAATAGAAAAGTTTCATACCTTATGAATATTACTTAAATTACGAAGATGCATATAGAGCACGAGTTGGCGTAGCGGTAAGAGCTCGGACTCGAAATTCGATAGTCGTGGGTATTCCCCGTATGGTAGATTTTTCAATTTCTCAATTTTTATATAATTCATTGGCCAATTATGCAAAGAAGTTAATAATTAATTTTATTAATTTATTTATATGCAAAGATAGAAAAGGTAAAAATTAGGATTTTTGAAATAAAGCGAAGCGCATACGAAAAGACTTTGTACATGAAAATTCAAAACTTTATTCACTGACATTCGATTATTTACATGTGTCGGGAATCGGGATGCTTTAAAAGAGGCTCGGAATATAGGCCGTTGTTTTCGCTGATGATTGCGCTTATCTTGAGCCTGGGCTTCCGCCAACATCTTCCAAGCAAAGTAGGTAATTACGCGCTGCTCCAGTCAACATATTGCTTAATCAATTTTCACTTCATACTGTAAGCCTATTTTTATAAATGAATGTGTAGCGACCCTACATTTGTACATTGTAGATGAGCAACCCTGTTTTGGTTACCATAGTATTTGAGAATAACACTATTGTCATTTCATTGTCAAGCTAATAAATAGCAAAATAGTATTGTATTATTGGAAATATTGAAAATATAAACATGCAAAGAGAAGGAAAAATTATGTTTAATTTTATTGTAAATAATCCCTGAGGCTATCCATAATAAAATCAAATAAACTATTACCAAAAAATGCGTTTCACTTGTCAAACATCAAGTGAGTAACTCTACTACTATGGTTGCGTATTTTTTCAATAGTTAACTATAAAATAGTAACTTACACTCGCGCACACGTCAAAATGCCTCCACTCGTATGTTAAGTTACATTCAACGTTGACGTTGTATAATGTATAAGGAAATCACGCTTGCATAAAATATGTTTACGAAAATGTTTGAGTCATCTCGATTCCCGCGGTAGTTGCGTTTTGCCGTTATATGTTAGAAACTCACACTCGAGCTACTGGAGTCAAGCTTGAGTGTTTATTAGGTAATGCTTATCACAAAATTGTAGATAATATTATCATCTTACTGAAGAAACATGTAAAATTTCAACTCCTTATTACAGAAAGTACGTCTGTTTAACCCACACAAATAGGGTAAGCGTTTCAAAACCTTATAAATGCAATACTAAAGTTTAAGGGTTAAGTGAAGAAGGTCGGAAATTATAATATAAAAAGTTTACAGTGCGTTGAATTTTTAGTCAAGGCCGCACTTGCCAGAGGGGTATTGGAGGGCTGTTATTGCATAAAATTGGAGATTGATTCTATTCATGTTTTATTTATTTTACTCGTTGTATATTGGAAGTTTTACTATGCATTACATTTGTAAACTTGTTATTAAATGTACTTGTATTTTTCATCTCAACTGTTCAAAAAGGTTTCTTAGTTGCAATAGTGACGAAATTTTCAAATACAAATAGGAATCTAACTAATAATTGTAATGACTAATAAAAGTCCGATCGTCGTCCATATAAACTTTCACATTTATAATCTTAGTATAGGAATAGTGATTTTTCTACTAAGTAACTACGCTGAACTCGTCAACGTCAAAAGGATCAATTAGAGGATTGAAGTCGTCCATGTTATTGCCACATTATGCAGGATCTACTCTCTAATTCCATTTCGCGGACCTTCGAGCGAGCGACCTACATACGAAACGTGCTCAAACCTTTTACATTTGCGCCCTTCACATTGTAGTAATCAAAATCACCGTTGTGTCAGCATTGTTTAATGCTTAACCGGAAAGGTAAACGGGTATGGTCTACCTGGATACAACCTATTAACATCTTGTATAGGACAGAGGTCACATTGTCAGAGGAAATATATATTATCTGTATTTTATCTTCATGCTGCGGTCAATGTCTGTCAATTGCTGATTTCCCCTTGGATTCGTGGAATGGTTTGTACTGCAGTATAAACCTGGTCCTTATGCATGGGTGATCTGCTCTGAAGATTTGTGTCTTCGACTATATCTTGCTGACTTTATTATGCTCTTCTAGTAAACATTTTTGCTGAGGGGCCAAAAAATCAGATATTTCTGGTGCCAGAACATCTTCGACAAGGGTTTATGCTATCCAACGAAAATAACGAGATTGAAGGTTTATCTTATTCCCATGCACAGAAGAATCCATTAAGTTTTGCAGTGATTATCCCGATTGAAAGAAGGAACTCATACCCTTGCATCGTCTGCTATTAGGCAAGTTCACAGAGGATATAGCATTCCCGTAGAATAAATAATTACAATTGCTTTATTTCCGTACAAAGCAAAAGCCAAGCAAAGCAACAACCCATAATTGTCCCACTGCTGGGCTCGGGGTCTCCTCTCACAATGTGAGGGGTACAGGCCATAGTCTACCACGCTGGCCAAGTGCGGATTGGTAGACTTCACACACCTTTGAGAACATTATGGAGGAACTCTCAGGTGTGCAGGTTTCCTCACGATGTTTTCCTTCACCGAAGCAAGTGATAATTAACTTGTAATACGCACATAATATTTGAAAATTAGAGGTGCGTGCCAGGATTTGAACCCGGGCCCCCGCGTTCGGGAGACCAACGTTCTAACCACTAGGCTATCACTGCTTTTTTTCCGTACAATTGTGCTAATTTTCCTTTCACGTAAAAGGGGCGGTGAAACAAGAGGGATAATTAGGTGAAATCCTCGTACCTTGTTCAAGGTTCACCAGAGATTTTTTGGACATTTTTATAATGGGGTCCCAAATATACGTGACTCGCCTGTAGAATTACCCAAACAACGAGTGAAACTGTAATTTTAACACGTTGTTTTGTGCTTTCAACGCATTAGTGAATAGAAACGAATCTCCTTATACCCTAGTATATTTGTAATGCGCGAGCATGCCACTGACCTATGTATAGCAGTACATGTATGGATGGATATGGATTAATAAGCACTGAGATTTTTTTAAGTGTAACGAGTAGAGGAATGATATAAAATATCACAGAAAATATGGTAAAAGCCTATTTAGTGACTTGTTTGATTTATTAATTAATTAGCCGGTTTAACTTCACTCTGAATCACGGAAACATTGCTATGCTTAGAAATTGGCCCCATCAAAATATACGTAAATAAAAAAACGTAATAAATATACGTAATAATAAATTGACAGGGCCAGGCTAAGAGCTATGTCAAGCTAGGAATCGGGTCAGTGGTTTCATGCACTTCCATCCGCTCCCATTGGCACTCTTTTAGATATATCAGGATCTAATCCTGCGTATATCTTTTGGCCTTCATTAAGTTCTAGTTTATTTTAATTAATTTTACTTTTACTTTTAAGTATTCATTTTTATATTATAGATTGTATATAGTTTTCTATTGGCTTGTGTTATTTAAATAATGAAGTGTAAATATTAAAATAAATACATTTAACATCCTCAAAAAATAATAATAAATGGATACACACAATCGACATATTTTAAAGCGAATTTAAGAAGACGATAAAATTGGAATATGTATTAAATTATATTATATACCATGAATTAGTATTATTAACATTAAAGTGGAAGTTAGTAAGCATAAAGTACCTAACAATCACTATGTAAAAATATTCGAGGTGAATTCGATGAATACATTGTTCCACTTTCATTTCCCAGGGTACAAGATTGTCGGCTGAAAACTGTTTCGCTCTAAAAAAATCTGCTTCAGCAAATCCCACTAAGTAGGCAATATTAAGAAAATTTCTTTAAGTTCCTCGTCTAAGATAGTTGTACAAAAAATATGATCGTGCTACTATGAATTAACTAATAAATTATTCATTCTCATAACAGCCTGAGCATGATAAAGTTTGTTACTCCTTTTGCTGCAATTACATTAGGTATTATCAATTGTTTCACTAGAGATTTTTTGTCATCGTGATGATTGCTTATGTAAGTATTATTATATTTTTTAGGTACGAACCCATACTGGGCTACAAGTTAGCTTAATACTTTTACCCCTCTCATACACTTATAAAGTACAATATAACTGTATGTTAACACCTTATCTACTACACTAATATTATAAATAAAATGTATTTAATTGTCATCGTGGTCCATCTTTAATTAATATTCGCGTTGTACCTAAGTGAAATATCACGTAAATAAAAAATCTATCTAGCAGAACTGAGTATCTCGTGGATGCCTTCCTTTACTGACAGCTTGAGATGTTCTATTGATCTCGACCACAAAGCCTCTCAATTGGACTGCGACAAAAAAGTCTTTTGAAAGAACGGAAAACCATTGTATTAATCGACTCCCATTTGAGACCGCTTAGCCAAAGTGACTGGCCAAAGGAATTTAATTATCTACACTAATTGTTCAATGAATCTTAATTAACTTTTGTCATTATAGCGAAACCTGTTTGGAGTAGCGATACTAGCGAACGGGGAAAAATGTTCAGGGAATTTTAATGGGTGAGAGTATTGTAATTTATACGGGATGGATCATTAAATGAACCAAGTCGTAATTTTATTTGTAGAAATTATAATTTATTATTTAGAAATTTATTTAATTCATATTTGGCATCTGAGGGTAAACAGTTATAATGACGTGCGAATGGTATTCTATAGATGCTTCTTTAGGTCTATGGATATCTATGTACATATATAAACACAAAAAATGTTTGTATGGATGTCCTTTATAGACTCTGAAACCATACAACCCATATGCCTAAAAATAGTTTCATTTGAAAGGCAATAATCCAAAGGTGGTTTAAGACTATTAAAACAATTCATTAAGCCACTTACCATCAGGTGGGATTGTAGTCAAGCATTAACTTATATGATATAAAAAAAAATTAAGCACATTCGGTCCATTGATAAAGTCGATTTTCCACTTTTCCCATACAACAATTTGACGATAATATTATGTAAAGATGGCGCATCAGCATTAACGTCAACACAAAAACACTGATCTGCCATTCTCATCAGAATTTTTTTTAGCGTAGTACATGCTGGGTATCCACTAGTTTCACATAAATTGTAGGTTTATAAGCGCTCCCCATAAAATAAGGTCCATGGGTGCCTCAGATAAATTGTAGGTTTATGAGCCATTCACATGACTACCCTAAAAATTTATTTATGTACTTCTAACGTCAAAAAATAGCCTGAAAATTCCAAATTTAAATACGACTATTAATAAAATGAAGTCTGATGACATAAGATAAATATTATTTCTGAACTTTCCTCTGGGTTTTCTGCTTAGGGTCAAATGCTATGCTAATGTTGGAATATTAAATAGGGCTTATTTAAATGAAGAGTATTTTAAAACAGTTTTTTTGTAATTAATAAAATGAAAAAAGTTGAGTGTTTTGTCTCTGGAATTAAACTCAATTCCAGTTTCTAATGTTTCCTCCCATTAACGGCCCACTGCTGAGTACGGGTCTCTCCTCTTAATATCATTAATCTATCAGTTCCTTACTTTTTCCAGTTTCGTTAATGAATTTTAAATAGTATATGTATGAATACTAGTCTCAAATGATAATTTTGGGCGTATCTCATATTAACTTATCGTAAAAATGTACACTAATCTCCATAAAAGATCGATGTACTTGCAATGAGAATATGTAACCCAGATCCAGGTGACTTCACAAAGTTCCACGCAGGCAGTGCAAGCTCGTAATTAGATTTAATATCTGAAATTGCTTCCGTGTTTCAATCCTCTATTGAATCGTTCTCTTGAATATCTGTGGACTATATTATATTATGACAAAAACTAAAGCTGCGTAATTTGATGATATAAGTCGAGCAATTTCCTATTCTTAATCAAACAAAAATAAGATTATTTTATCCCACAGCGTTACAGAAACTATCTTTTTTACAATAATTTTGCATGTATCCTAAGTCGCATCACAGATTTATTACAACACTATGTTAATCCAGTTATAGAAATAATCCAAATAATCATTTGCCAATTTTTGTGTCATACCTATTTTAGTGTATCAATAATAAATTAATAGTAGGTATTAACTATGTGTATTTATTTAAATTAGAGAGTGAATTATTGCCGATTTTGTAATAAAGAGCTATTTAAGCAACTGTAATGTGAGTTGGACAAAATGCTGAAAGGTAAAATAATTTATCGATCACATAAATATAACCACATAGGAATCGAACCCTATGATCGGCAGGAAGAATATTACCTGACTATATTAGAGATCGTTTATCTTAAAAATTAACATGCCTCCACTTATAGTATTGTTACAATTACAACATGTAAGTGGAATTTTTTATTTCCATTTACTTAATACAACATTAATGTGTAAATGTTTGTTAAATATTGCTATTTTCACGTTATAACAATAATATTGTATAACGCCCCCATGTTTATTTTTAAACAGACGATCTCTACTACATCGATTAAAATGTAAATCTAAACTCGTACGTTAAGTTAAAATCTACGACATTTGATATTAAGACCCTGATATAGTTTCCGTATATTTCAAACTAACGAGTGAACCCCGATAACGTTCCCGAATTTGAAAGTCATATTAGATTCCAAAAAGTTATAAACAAAACTGCCTTCCATTTTCGCTTGTTTACATTTCGTGTTTTGTGGCAGCAACGTTACTTTTTGTGGTGTATCTGACGACGATCGTTTATGTTTGGCTACTGGATTTTAGCTTTCACGTATTTCAGTGGAAAACGTGTGTGAATTTTTAATACCGAAACGGGGATAGCTTTTTGAAACAACTGTTTGGACGAAGAGTTGATTATTGAAATAAAAATAACAAATATAAAACATGAGAGGTGTCAAGGGACAGTTCTCATGGGGAAGTTCCTTTCGATTTAAGTATTGTTTTGTTGTACAGCGCCATCTCTGTAAAACTCTCTGAATCACTTCAAAAAAAGTGTCGTCATTCGTAAGAATCAAAAAGTGTCGTAATTTTCCGTCTAGCCCCCTTTCACAACGCGCGATAAGGAACTTCGTTCCAATAACATTCAATCACAGAAGAAATAATAGTACATATATGTATAATAGTATTCAGGTAAGGTTCTTTGTGTCCCGTGTGACTCGAATGAGCTTGATATAAACACGAAATCAAAAACAGCCAAAGAGTAGATACAGTGATTAACAATAAATGTTGGTTATAATTAATTATACATGTCTTATCCGAGAATAAAACCTATGATCTTTCATTGGGAGGCACTACCTATTTTTAGATCGTCGAATTACTCCGTTTATTTATTAAGTATAACTTGAGTTCATTTTAAGTCAGATGTGTATAAGTACTTTGTTCCACTTCTTATTAGTAGTTGTCTATTTCATTGAGAGTCAGAAGCTACTGCGAGGCCTCTGACATGACCAGCTGCGGCAGATTACAGTTTAAGATTTTTATTTCCCAAAAGAATTTTACAATTCACTTGTTGAATATTTTTTACGGAAATAGCCGGCAATCGAGCTAATAATTCATCTGATGGTAAGTGGCTATCGTCGCCCATGGGCATCAGCGAAACTAAAGGTAACACTGATGTGTTGCTGGCCAAGAAAAAGATAAGAAAAAGAAATAAAGCAATAATACATTTGCATCTATGTATTTCAGATAAAGGAACAGAATAGCTACCTGGTGGTAAGTTGTCACACTCGCCCGTGGACATCCAGTAACATCTGTTATTGGCCAAAACAATTAAGTCAGTCTAATTCAGTCACTTGTCATAATTTCATTCAGATAAGGCTCATAAAATGCATTATAGACTAATTTTAAAACTTAACGTAGACTTAGATTTTAATTTACTACTTAATACAAGTGTCACATATCGTAGCGAATCAAAAACTGATCCTCGTGATGTATGAATATAACATATCTGTAGTAAAATATTTTTGCGGGAGACCCATTTATAATTGGCTCTCAAATACCTATTTTGCGACTTGCGACTGAGAGACAGGAGGTTTTCGGACATAATCCTCCATCAGAAACCGCTATCACCATCACCATCGATAGCAATTGAGCTCACTATCTATTATCCGTCTTTTATATCACCAAATCACTCCAAGACGTCCGCGGCTTGAAAATATATATTTCTTGAAAATTGTCATCAGATTGTAATATATCCTTTCCTTACAATAACTTTTTATGTACCTTTCTATATCTTTAAAGGATTCAAAATAGAATTTTCTTGGCCATCTGTAACTAAATATAATAAATTGATTACGTCTTTATAAAGGTCCTGGTCCAACGTAATTACATTATTCCGATGTGGCATGATCTTTACTGCGATGTTTTTCGGACTGGTTACTGACATTAAAGTTTATTTGTTGGATATAATTTACTGTAGCTCTTTATTTGATTAATTTTTGTTTGACTTTCCCGGGTCAATTGAATTTATTTACTTGCAAATATTTTTTGCCACGATTAAAGTAGATATTCTTAGTCAAATTCATTTAATCATCTTGATCAAACGGCAAAAAAATGCCTCGTGCATCTTATAAAGTAATACAGGTATAATGGTTACAGAATAAACTATATATTTGTAACATAGGTAAATGGAAATCATCGAATGCAGTTTAAAAGAAGAATTTCTGGATAAACTTTTTCGTAAATTCATTGTAATATCCAATACTCTAGTGACCATGCTTGCGAAGCGAGTGATCTCGGGTTCAATTCTCTTGGACTATACATATGTCTGGTTTATATTGTCCATGCCACCTGCACCACATATAATTCTAATCCTAGGGCTATAAGCGAGCAAGCGTAAAAAAATTCTTCTTATTCTTCTCTTGCTTCAAAGACTGATATGGTAACTTAATCACAGCAAGCAATGGCTTGCTAGTACAACTAATAATAATTACGTTAAGAGAGTTCATCGAACTCAATCAATAGGACAATGTAATCCATTTAATGTGTAAACATTTTGTTGGTTAATGCAATGAAATGGAATTGGAATTGTACCCATTTCAATGAACATTCCAGTTAATGGACTCCTAAAAAGGGTCCAGAAATTGATTGTTAAGGTTTTATCTCTGTAACTTGTTCACTAATGATACTAAAATATAAACAACAATAGTAATGTTATTTGGAAGGAAAACCTATGACTTTGATTATATAATACAAAATATAAATACACTTTATTTGTACACTAAATTAACATACAAGGAGAAATACTCATACCTACTTAAAAACAATGTGGCGTACAAAAGGCGGCCTTATCTCTAAAAAGCTATCTCTTCCCGACAACCTTAGCATAAAGGAAACAAAAGAGTAAATATCAATGAGCGTTATAATAACCTGTTAATTACTTATAAGGTTTATGGTGTAAGATAAAAACTAATTTAGATAATGTATGCATTAAACAGTGGTAAAGGAATTACTTGTTATTAATTTTAATATTTTATACACTCGTAACAAAGATTTATTTATAATATATATTCCACCTATAAATGATTAAAATACAGCGCGTATTTTAATCATTTATAGGTGGAATAACCATTATTAATATTATTTTAAGTGTGTTCATAGTAGGGTACATTATTTGTGTTCTGAAACCAATTAATTATTTCAACTAGGAGGCAAATTAGTAAAATACTCTTGTATTGTAATGAAAACTAACTAGGCTTAGACTTTTAGAGCAAGATAGGCACGTGATTTGCCTATTTACCTAAAGTCGATCAAATTAAACCGTGTAACAAATTCGATTAAAAACTTCGTACACATTTTGTGATCCGAAGGAAATTATTTTGTTGACATAGCAGACTTTGGAATTGTAACTTGAACTTCGACTATATCAGTCTGTTAACGGTAGCTTATAATTAAAGGTTAATATCATCGGAGGCCTTCGCTTGGCATAAATCTTTCTGAAATTAGAGCTGGCCATTAACTCGTAGTACTGATATTAACCAATCAGTACTGGAGCAGCATGATGGAGTACACTAGGGCCTAGGCCTCATCGCTTATGAGAAGAGACCCAGGCCTTGTAGTGGTATTTCAGAGGTATCCGATTCCAGAATGGAAATTTCCTTCATAGCCTTCCGTTTTTGAGTCGAAAAAACCCTACGCTCTTTTTAAAATAACAGCAATTTTCCCACACTGAATTTATTTCCTCCCAAAAAAACATTTTCACAAATGTCCCTCGCTTTTCTTTTCAGTCTAAACGCCAGGCGCTAACTAAATACAGCATGCAATAAATAACTGATTCAAACGAAGGCCGCGTGGTCGTAATTTTACATTAGGTATTTTTATTTGAATCAATCGTTAACTTTTTAAAGGACTTACAAAAAGGAGATTCTCAATTTGGATGGAATTTTCTAATGTTTCAGGTCACCGTCTTTTATCAACCGTTTTAAAAAAGTTTTTTTAAAAAAGGTATATTTTAAGATTGGTTCCACTCATCAACGTTTACTTATCCACTGTTGGACATATTCTGACCGGTTCTGAACCTTCTTAATTCAGCGGACATCAAAATTTAATTTGGTTACATTTTCATAAATTCTGAATTCTGATGATAAACTGTTTTACAAACACACACACACACACACATACTCTCTGACACATACACACACACAGAGACACACATGCGTACACACACATCGCATATATCAACAACAAAACTCACCGACAATCGTAGCCAGGATGATGAGAGCCAGGACGACGGAGGTCACCGCCATGAGGACGAGCGACGTGACGTCACTGGAGGTGGAGTTTCCAGTCGTCGCGTTTGTGACGTTGCAGCCCCACGACACCGCGTCCACCCAGGAGCAGTTGTCGTCCAGCCACTCCGACGTGGGGGGGTAGGTGACCTCATCTGGGGAAGAAGTTACTCTGTATCAGGGCCGCAGGGGTTCGGGAGTATTATATTAAATCAAAACAAAGTAGTGTTGATACGGTTTTTTTATGCGACGAACAGACACCCCTTGTCCAAACTGCGAGATAATACAACTGAAAACCAGTTCGCCGTGGCATATGCTGAGTGCGTACCTTTTAGTTGAGTAGTGCAGCAGCAAGTTTTCTTTATTTACTGTAATTTTCCTCTTTTTTAAGCCACAATTTATTGAGTACTTGTTTGCATATTACTTATATGCAAACAAGCACTTATTTGTTGTTTCTTTCTTTCTTTTCTTTCATTTATTCTGGAGTCCAAGCCAACCATGCCCATGCTTTTTATTTGTGATAAGTTATTGCTTGACGGCATTCACACCTGATGGTAAGTAGTGATAAAGTCCAGGATGGTACGCGAACAAAGTAGAAGCCTTTTCACTCTTTTCTTGAAGGCAACCGTCATGGATGCGTCTTTTTTTGCACAGAGGTTCTTTATAAATTGTAGAGGAACACTAAGCAATATTTTTGGATATTCATTTGCTAAAGTATTGATGAAATAAAGGATGACAGTTTGTATGTGTATAAAAGTAATATTTCCGCGGACGAAGCAGTTACATTTTTAATAATTTCTTGTGTCGTCGTACAATTTTTTTCATTATGTGATGCAGAAAACCGTGAGTAGCTAGGATATTGTAATTTTTATTCAAAATCAACTTAAAATCAATTATATTGATAAGTTTTATTCATTATAATCCTATAACTAAATAAATAATGATGCGGAAATAATGAGCAAATATCAAATTGATTGACGTAGTAATGATCCTATCCCGGAATGTTACATTACATAATCCCCTAATTAATTCCCCGTTCAGTTGAGGTTTTCTCGTAGTGTACATTTGAGAGGGTACTGTCGATAACGTTCCAGAAATGTTCATTATATTTGAGTAAGTAACAATCTGTGTTAGGTATCGGTAAGGTATCGGATTAAAGTCTAAATCTATTTTGAAACTACCTGCATACAAAATTTCATGGAAATCGTTGGAGCCGTTTCGTTTTGAGCCGTATTGTTGTGTAAACAAGTAAAACAGAACAATAAGGATTCTCCTGTGGTCTCATCGTTATCGGGAATATTTATTTATACACTAAGTAATCCAACTTGCGACACTTTTTCTTTTTTTAAGTAAGTTAAAAATTTGAAAAACATCGTTATACAATACGACTCATCTACTGTAGAATATGATTCATTCTCTAGAAAAGTCAATTTTTAGACTTTGCAGCAAAACGATCCATTACTAAGAAAATAAATTACAGTGCGGTATGGAAGTAGTCAATAGTTCTCAGGCAATTTGTCAGCGTCTACGTAGTTCAGGGAGCTTTAAAACAAAATCGAAGAAGTCAGATAAGAAATTAAAAAGTAATAAGCTAGTGTAATAATTTACAATGTTGTTGTAAATCATAAATGTTAGAGTTATATTTATATGTTTAACGCCCCAGCTTAGAGTCACTATTACGGTTACTTAAATCACTCCTTAGTAGATAATTTGTATGTTGATTATTTACTAAGGAGCGATTAAAGTAACTGTTAGTGACTCTGAGTTGGGGCGTAAGGCCCCAAGGCCAATATATGTATATTGGCCTCTCTAACGGCTTGTGAAAAACGATAAATCTCGACGGATTTGTGTTAAGCACTCAATTAGAAAGAAATAGAGCCAAAAATATAGCTATTGACACACACACACATACACACACATACACGCACACATGGTATCTACACTAATATTACAAACAGGAAAGTATTTTGTATGTTTGTCTATACTAATATTATAAAGAGGAAAGCTTTTTATTTTTGTATTTTTGTATGTTTGCAACGAATAAACTCAAAAACTACTGAACCGATTTTAAAAATTCTTTCGCCTTTAGAATGCTACATTATTCCTGAGTAACATAGGCTATATTTATTTTTAGAAAAAATTAGGGATCCTTGCTAAAACTTCAGTAACGTGAACCAAGGTGTAAAAAAATTGCTTAAAATTTCTTTCATCGCATACGCTGCGGAAACTATTGATGATAGAACAAAAAAATGTTGTACAATATTAGAGAACATATTAATATCTACAAAAAACATCGCAATACTATATGTCCAACTATTGTAGTTATGTCACTATAACCACTTTTTACATTTTAAAAGTCAATAAAAAAGCTGACCAACATCAGACCATGATAACCATACCTTTGTTTTAATCCTTATCCAAATAAATCATTTCATATTCAAAACTGTTTCAATACCTATTGATAACTTTTTAAATTACTCAAATCGAATATTCCATTCAGAAGATATTGGAAGATCATCCCCAGGGATAAAAATAGCGATTGGAAGTCACTTAAATACAAATCAACTTCGTCAGTTTTAGAGTTATAAACATGAACATTTTTATGTAAATTCATAGTTCAAAAGTTAATTTTAACAAATTTTTTTGGAAAATCATCCCTTAAATGTTTAATTAAGGAGATGCAAGTTAGTATGGCAACTTCGTCAGTTTTGAAGTAAGAAGGGTGAAAATTTGTACTTATATAAGCTTATAGTTAAACACAAAAAATAAGTGTATCACGGTTTTTTTAGAAATTCATCCCCTAAGGTGTCATTACACGCTTTATATGTATTAGCTTCACCTGTATGTTTGTAACTTCTTTTTGGACTTGATTTTGACCCACTTCAAACGGTCAGATTTCTTTCAAACTTTGTAGACTTATCAGGACCAAAGACAATTCAATATTTAAAGAAAGAAAGAAAGAAAACCCTAATTACACGCTTTAATTAGCTTTAAACGGTCAGATTTCTTTCAAACTTCGTAAACTTATCGAGGACCGATGACAATTCAATATTTAAAGAAAAAAAAGAAAGAAAAACCTAACTACACGCTTTAATTAGCTTAAAATGGTCAGATTTCTTTCAAACTTCGTAGACTTCTCGAGGACCAACGACGATTCAAATTTAAAGAAAAAAAAGAAAGAAAGAAAGACAAAAACCTAATTACACCCTTTAATTAGCTTTAAACGGTCAGATTTCTTTCAAACTTCGTAGACTTATCAAGCATCGATGACAATTCAATATTTAAAGAAAATAAATAAATAAAGAAAACCTAATTACATGATTTAATTAGCTTTAAACGGTCAGATTTCTTTCAAACTTCGTAGACTTATCGAGGACCGATGACAATTCAATATTTAAAGAAAAAAAAGAAAGAAAAACCTAATTACACGCTTTCATTAGCTTTAAACGGTCAGATTTCTTTCAAACTTCGTAGATTTATCGAGGACTGATGACAATTCAATATTTAAAGAAAAAAAAAGAAATAAAGAAAAACCTGACTACACGCTTTAATTAGCTTTAAATGGTCAGATTTCTTTCAAACTTCGTAGACTTATCGAGGACCGATGACTATTCAATATGGAAAGAAAAAAAAAGAAAGAAAGAAAAACCTAATTACACTCTTTAATACGCTTTAATTAACTTTAAACAGTCAGATTTCTTTCAAACTTCGTAAACTTATCGAGGATCGATGATAATTCAATATTTAAAGAAAAAAAGAAAGAAAGAAAGACAAAAACCTAATTACACGCTTTAATTAGCTTTAAACGATCAGATTTCTTTCAAACTTCGTAGACTTATCGAGGACCGATGACAATTCAATATCTAAAAAAAAAAAAGAAAGAAAGGAAGAAAGAAAAACCTACATGTAGTACTCGAGTGAGAAGTTATACTTCTTTGGTATCATTAAATAAATATTTATCACTAGCTGTCTTGGCGAACTTCTTATCGCCTAATAATCAGTGATTCATGTACTTTGTTGTTACTTTTAACTTTTATAGTTTTGGTAGGTTTAACAAATCAGAGACCATTAAATTCCCTCTCTCTCTCCATCTCGCTCCCCCTCCCCCTCCCTCTCGCCCTCCCCCTCCCCTTCCCCCTCCCGCTCCCGCTCGCTCTCCCCCTTTCTCTCCCCTCCCCCTCCCCCTCCAGCTCCCTCACCCCTCCCCTGCTACTTTTACCTTTTATAGTTATGGTAGGTTTAACAAATCAGAGAACATTAAATACCCTCTCCCTCTCCATTCCGCTCCCCTCATTATCCCCCTTATTTTCTATTTTTTAGTTTGGTTTTTTATAAAAGCGTGTTTTTTAGTTTTTTTTAACTATTATTTATTTTTGATCTCAGAAATGTGAAAATTATGAATTGTTATAGTTGTAACACGGGGAGGAGAGGGGAGCAGGAGCGGGAGAGGGAGTGGAAGCAGGAGCGGGAGAGGGAGAGGGAGCGGGAGAGGAGGGGGAGGAGATATGCACACAAAAATTATAGCGGCTAAAAACGGCTGTATTGATTTTAATGATTTCTGATTTGTTACATTCTAAGGCGTTACGAAGTACGCCGGGTCAGCTAGTAACTAATAAACTTAAATTACAGGACCGATTTCAAACATTTTTTCAGTAATAGAAAGCTGCATTATTTTTGTGTAACAAAGGCTATAATTTATTTTGATTAATAATATTTTTTTAATACACCACAATTAAAAATGTTTGACGACCTGCGAAGTGGATATGTTTTAGCTAGTTTTTTTTAATATTTCATGAATTACTATGTAAGTACTACGTGGTATAGAATTCGCAAAATATGACTACCCTCGACTAAGCTATCATTAACCGATTAAGAACCACGGACGCTAGTTTCCAACACAGTTCCTCTTAAATCGATGGCTTATGTTAAGTGCTCATAACTCTGTTGCTTCTATAACGCGTTCATAGCCTGATTGATTGTGTGAACGCCGCTTTGCTGCTGAAATGCTGATGCTTCGATACTGGTACAGCACTCACAACTCGATGGCTTAGAGAAAGAATTATTGCCTGTTTGTATTAATTGTGAGTTACTGACCGAGTAGTCACGTTTTTGCAGTATCGTAACATAAGTTTTAGATGTTATACCAAAGAACATAATTGTATCAAAATCGTACTGTGTAATACCTAATATTTGAGGAGTACCCTCAATTTATTATTGAACCCATCATGAGAACTGAATTTTAATAAAAATGAGACCAATTTAGAATTATACCCTTTTAAATAAAGAAGGATAAAGAATTATCTAAATGGGTCCATAAATAAAGCAGTTCTGTATCGGCATCAAGGGTAAAAAATACAACCACTGATAATCTCCTCCATTTTTATAGTCAGCTGGAAAGCGTATCTTCCGCTTCTTTATTTTATGGGAACCTATCGAACTACCATCAAGTGTTTCAGTCAGTTATTTCTAAAAAAATTATACTTATGTAAAGATTTTTCTTCGAAAACTACGACTACAGCGTTAACAGAAGAAATCCCGAACAGTTTATGATAGAAGTCAAATGAAATGTGTTTCAGTCAGTTATTTCTAAAACAGATTATACTTAAGTAAAGGTTTTTCTTCGAAAACTACGACTACAGCGTTAACAGAAGAAATCCCGAACAGTTTACGATAGAAGTCAAATGAAATGTGTATTTGTTCCCGTTAACGAATGCTTCGGTTTTTGTCTCCTGTTGCCGAAGTGAACTAGTTCGGACCGGTCAAAGGACGATACACATTGGACAGTTTGTCGATGTATCACGTAAAGTGGTCGACAAATCCGAGTTCGCCGATTGAGGCCAAAACTGAAGTGCTGCATTTTGAGGTCCGTTTGTCGAACTGTTTTTGACGGTGGTTTCTTTTTTCTTTTTCTTTCTTTTGGTTTTGTTTTGCTTTTCACTAATGATATTGGATTTCATTGCCATTCATTTCCGTTTTCTCAATATTTAAAGGTCCCAGGTTGATGAATAAGTATTTACTTATGTATTGGAAACACACCTAAGAAAAGAACTAAACTAAAGAAAAAAACGAAAACAATACGCTTCACACATATCGAATGAAAATAATCTAATTCTTACAGGATCACTCACGACTTTTGTGTCTATCTATCCATTTGATTTTCGAGTTTAATTAATAAAAAACATTTTTTTACATTAATTACAATTAACTTGCGTCAATTTACGTGTATACACGTAATTAACTTAATTATGTACGGAAAATTATTACAATAATTTTCTAATTTTCTACTCAAAATTTTACACTGTCCGTCAAATAGATTTACCAAAAATTTAAAGTATTATGCAATAATCGATGGACAGCCAAACGCAGTATACATTCCGTGTTTCCACCGGATGTACGGAACCTAACAAGTCGACTACGTAGCCAATTAATAGTGAAGCTAACTGCGAGTGAATGGTTCCAGTTCCGGATTTGACTTCCATTCACGTCATTCCGGCAGGTCTTCACTATTCGCTGTCATACTGTGCACAGAGATAAATTTTACAAAAGCGTGAATGTGTGAAATTTTATAAAGTGTTTCTTTTGCACTGTTGCAATATGTATAAATATCGTATTACTTATTATTTCAGAAAGAGACGATTTACAAACATTTAAATTATAGAAGGTTCTATAACTTTGCCTGTTTTTATGACTCGCATTTTAGTGTTAGTTTGTGCTTTGCTCCTTCAAATAAATGCTTTTTCTTTCTTCATTTCTTTCTTTCTTTCGTAGCGCATAAGCCAGTAGACCAACCATCCGTTTTAGTACTTACTACCACTATCAGAAATGGGCGAAGAAGTATAGATTTCAGTGGCACAGGTGACCTGTGTGATTAAAAGGAAAATTTTTAACCGTCGTCAAATTAAACTGAGACGTTGATCGGGAAACTATTACGAAGTGTCAATAAGTCTCACTAGTTGAGAACTTCAGCGAAACACTGGACGTGGACAAATCGACGAGCGCCACAGTCACTGGACTAGTTTAAAGCGGAGAATCGCAAGAGATTTGTAACTTTGTTGTTAGACTGTAGTGTTAAAGTTAGAATCCCCTTTAACTATGAACTACTTCTAGTTCACATTAGTTAAATTCTTTCAGTGTTATAGTTTAACTAAAGAAGCGTTTGTTGATAGTACATTTTATCATAGAGTTTTATCAGTATCATGATATTGTAATTTGTGCAAAAGACAATGTTGTATCATCGTCATGAATTTATTGGTTTATAACGCTTTTATGTTTAGATTACATTGTATGTGTGGGTCAAATCTTGCAAGCTTGATTAAGCTTCCATCCATCCATCCATACATCCATCCATCAGTAGTCCACTGCTGGACATAGGCCTCCCCTAACTTGCACCACTCTGACCGGTTCTGAGCCTTCTGAATCCAGCGGATACCCGCTGTCTTCTTCAGGTCGTCAGTCCATGTCGGTTACCCTGATTAAGACCTCCTCCTCTTATAAAAGAAGTTAAAATTTTACATATTGCTTTAGTTATGTTGACAATACATTTTTATCATAAAAATGCATGACTTGATTCTGAACTCGAAAGGTTTAGCTTCAGACTAGGGAACTCCTTAACGTTTAACAGCAGTTTCTTTTTTTGAGCAGTAAAATCAAACTTTCTCCATTACGTTATATGCGTTATGCATTATGTCTGTAATTCGTAACACAGCTATAATAAAACGTCACGTCAAATTAAATAATTAATATAGTAATATAAATAAATGTATTAAGCATGCTTCCAGTAATATAAGAAATGCTTTCATTTACCCTCATTTACTAATCTATATATTTTATAATCGTTCGTAAGGAGTAAACTCGTGCGTCGGGTTGGAGCGGATACACACAATTTTTTTGCTTAAATACATTGATACTGTTAGAGCAGTCATTTAATTTTCAAACTAATAACTTGGTTTAAAATGGGTTTCTCTGTCTTTGTGTGCATTTAATTTAAACTTTTCCCATCCAATAAATGCAGAGAAAATCGCGTGTGACAGACAGACTGATAGAAATGTAAATATAACGTTTCCGTTTTTCTGTCGGGTTTCAAAAAGTAATTTAAAGTTTCACTTCGTTATTGGAGAACAAAGCAAGCGAAGATGTTTAATTTTCTTCGACTTAGTGATTAACATTTTATGACTGAGCTCTATCAATGTAAATGAAGACTGAGTAAAAAGAGAAGACTTACTACTCTTTTCTTGATTGTTATGATTCCCTTTGTTTCAGAAGTCATGGACATTGGACATACACTAAATAGTCATTACAAACACCTATGACCCGAGAAGAGATCTGATATTTATCTATCTTTTTTATGGAAATAGCCGATAAACGAGCTAACGATCCACTTGATGGTAAGTGGCTATCGTCGCCAAAGGTATCACCGATAAGTTGCCAGCCAAGAAAGAGAGAAGATAAAGAAAGAAAGAACATCATTTTTGTAGTAGTTTAATATCATTGTTATTTATATATTTATCTATAATTTTATGTTCGCTCCGGTTTTGGTATGAGCCTGAAAAGTCGCGATCGTCACGCAGGGTACAGAGCGGCAACACACTGGTTACCTAGCCTTATAGCCATGTTACTATGGATTCCAAGCCTTATACACCTTGTTCTATACTCCTTTTCACCACTCACTAATGGCGCAGACGTCATGTTTCGTGTGACACAGATTTGTCTCAGACGCCGAGCGAAGGCGCTGTGTAACAATAAACTGCTTCTAAACGAGAAACTAATTACCTACGAAGTGAGCAGAGTGACAGCGGTAATATTTCACGCCTGGATTTTGGATAAACTTTACTTACCTAAGTTACTTTAAGCTTACATTTGACACTGTATCAGGGATGCCACATTTTTGTCACCATAAGTCTTATTTGGTTGGTTTTAAAGGTTATAGCGGTTTTAATGCGTTTTGTTTTCCATACTACTCGTATTTTGTAAATATCGTGCGCTCGTTTTTCAACTAAAAAAAAGATAAAAATCAATTTAATTTATTTAATCACAACATATATTATATATTATTTATTTTTTTATAGTCTGAAAGGCTACGTAAGTGGTCACCGTCGCTTACGGACATGAGCAATACCAGAGGAATCACCAATGCATCACCTGCCCTGAAAGAGGTGTTCTCTTTTTACACCTTTTTTTAAAGAACCCCATGTCATAGCGCTCCGGGAATACCTTAGAAGGAAGCCCATTCCACAGCTTGCAAGTACGTGGCAAAAAAGGTCGCGAGAATCGGACCGGTGAGGTTTTCCACGAATCCAATTTGTGTGGATGAACCTTCAATCTTCGGCGAGTGGTGAAATGATGGAAGGGTGAAGTAGGTATCAAGTCAAACAATTCCTCGGAGCACTCACCGTTGTAAAGTCCGTAGAAAACGCAGAGAGAACCGATGTCTCTTCTGAAACTCAGGTGTTCTGATCTGTGAGTGATTTGTGGGTCGTTGACAACTCAGTTTAAAACAAACAAAACCTTTTTTGATAAGCATTTTGAACACGTAAAACAGGTATAGATTTATGAGCGTGTTACACGGCCCTTACACCCCCTACGTCACAGCGTGATATTCACACGCTCGGGGAGCCTTGCGCAACATCAGCTTCTTCCTGGAGACTACGGCCATCCACGGACCAGCGACGCCTCGCGCCACCGACACCCAACATCCATAATTAGCGTTTTGCTACACTTTTTCTTTTTTATGTCATTTGACCTATTATGACTACAAAAACACACTAACTACACAAATCCCTACCCTTAACAAACAAACGACTTCAACCCCATAAAGCAAATTCTCCCATTAATCAGAATCGTCGCCAACCCTACCCAAGTTGTACTAATTTACGGTGCTCAGTGCGAACAATTATCGAACTTTAGTTTCCAGCGTTCGTAAGTTGGGCCGGGACTATTGAATTAGGGTTGCCGCACATAGCCGAAGCGGCATCATCCGGCGACAGCAATGTAATTTAAACTGACTTGTGGATCTGTCAGTTGTTATGACAAGCGGTTAATTGATACGAGTTTGTGATATGGAGGTCAGTCATTAAATGCTTGTCAGAGATGTTTTAGGGTGTTTGAGATCGCGAGTTATCTCAAGTGTGAAATTCGGTGTTATTGCGAATGGTAACCGGAAACTAAGTATTAAGGTAAATTATGTTTATGTTGTTGGGGAGGCCTGCAGTAGACCTGCAAGGGCTGATGGGTGGATAGATGTTTACGTTTAGGTTGGTTGCCAGTAGTCTTTGTGAAGATTTGGGACTTTGTGAGATAATATTAAACAACGCCAAGTCAATCAAAAATAACTATTGTTTCATGGTACGTACCATTTTCATTTCACATGGTATGTTTCATTTCGCGTAGGACTGTGGTTTTTATTGACAATGGTATTTATTGGGTGTACGAAGTAGGATGCAGGTACTATTTAAACTGTATGAAACACCTCAATTTCACACACACTGAATTTTTTCGTTTTGTTAAGTATTAATGTCATTATTTAATTCACTAATTACTCAATATGTTATTCAATTTCCACTTTTCAACAACAAAAATAATCTCATCATTATATATCGTTTTAATAATATATACCACTAAAATTCAAGTTCCTAGAGATAAAGTTTTGGGATTCACTTCACTTGCCTTAATTAAAACCGGGAGCACAGGGCTTTAAGTTGGGATAACGATTACATATAGGGCTGTAAGGTATCCAAGTAAAGTTGAAGTCAAACTATCCTCTCATATAGCAAAAGACTTACCTATAGTCAATTCCTTTTGAAGGAAATTACTGGGAACCAACCAAGCAGATTAATTTACCATACTCATGTTTGATTGTAAGGTTTTATGTATATTTTTATGCAAAACATTTAATGCTGGTGAACCAGCTCTAGTCCCGGTTTTCATCGTAGGATAGTCGTTAAGCCATGTCGGAGGCCTATCCAACTTCTCCACTAAATCGCACTGAGTGGTCCAATATACTCTTTCCCAAGAGAGAAACCAATGCTCAATAAAAATATATCATTGACTTTATATGTATAGTCTACATTAAAGTTACACTTAACAAACATTCGTTTTTCGCTTCATTGCCGTTAAAATGTCTCGTTTCGACTGAAAAACCCCTCAAACGACGGCATCAATTAATCTATGAGCCTCTCTTGGGGAAAGGCGAAAAGCGTTGATTCAAATCGTTTGAAAGCCCGATAACGCAGTATTTCGAACTGTTACTGCGTATTGAAAAACCTTGATGAAATTAATGGATTATCGAATAAATTTTCGTTATCTTGAGTTACGTATCTTTTTTATGTGATAAGGATAGCAGATGACTTTGTAGTGCTACCTTGCTAATCTGTGACAAATCTCGAATAGGTATTATGAATGTCGTGATATTATTATGTAAGAAACGGAAATTTCATATTATTAGTAATCGTCCAGTTAGTAATCTTTAGTATTTGTCCCACTCGTAGTTGGTGACAGATGCATTGCTACTGAGGATAGACGATGGCCTCTTGAAAACCTTTGGGTGCCTTTACAAAACAAAAATCAGATGATGTGACGCCACCGTAATACGGAATATGTAGTGTTCTCATCGTCTGCTCCACTGCTAAATTCGGTTTTCACCAACCAATATGTTGAGTACAGGCTAATAGACCACCACGTTGACCAAAATTTTGTCATCATTGATCTGCATTTAATACAGATAAGAAGATTTCATGTGCTTTAGTGATCAAAAGAAGAAGATTCTTCACACGAGCTGGTTCATATAATTTCCTTCTAATATTGAAAGAAAAATATTTTACTCGGGTCATGGGTGTTATTGTGATGTGTTATATAGTATGTGTTCCATGCCATCCGCGACACAGGTAAAAACCTACTGCGGGGTATGAGTGTGTAAGCATTTAGTTGACAATAGGATCCAGGCTTTGAAACCAACATTAAACTATTATTTAGGTAACTAATCCTACAAGTTCACTAATTTTAAGGCATTAAAAAGTGTCAGCCTTATCCGACAAATACTGAGTAGGTACAACAACCCAGTCTTCTACATTAATAAAAAGATCAATCATAACAAGAAGCGAAAACAAAGGCTCCAATAGATAGTTGTGAGGGTCTTTAATTATTTCAGTGAGGGCGCATTTTGAACCTTCATTAAGGGATCAAGAATCCGCCCGCTGGATATAATTGAAGAATTAAGAGCTATTTTTAAACTTCATTAACTTCCATAGCTTGGAGTCGGTGTTGTAGCCAGAGACGGATAAGGGGATAAATGGATGGGATTATCTTAAGTAACATTAGGAACTGTCACATGATCTTACATAACCACGGGTTCATACGATCGACCTGATTAATATTGACAGTTTCGGGAAACTGTTTGGGTCAATATGGGAATCGTTTTAGGAATAAAATGTATGGTAATGTTTTTTAGGGTGTAATAATGTCGGTCCGTCTTTCCATATGTCCGTCCGTCCGTGCGTACGTCCGTTCGCAGCCTTGCGCGTATGTTTTTGATATAAAGCACGTTTGTTTAACATAATGTACATTTTTATTACATTAGATAATTAGTTTTTTTCAAGTTAGATTTCAGAAGAGGTTATAGGTTACAGTCAGGAATTTAGCCTGCCAGCTAAATGGTAGGGGTTAGACATTCACGCAGTTATTGTTTTTTTAGCGTAGTTTGAGGGTATCTACAAAATCTATGGTTGGCTGGTGGTGAGCTATGTGCGGGCGCGGCACACCGTTCCAGTTGCAAATAAGCCCCGTCTCACTCGGTACTCAGCACGCGATCAAATTTACTGAATATCAATTATTTACGGCTTTAATAGAAGATTTCGAGACAGTGAAGGAGTACAGAAGAAGCATCACGTTCCGATCAGCAACGCCGGCTCCAGCCTCCAGCCAAGGTGAGTGGATACCTTTTTTCTGTGTTGGGATTTAGTACTTGCGTTGAACAGCTAAGTAGAAAACCTAGGATCAGAGCAGCTCAACCAGCAACAACACCAACAATAACAAACCTCTTTATTATACACCAATATACAGTAATAACTTAAGTTTATAGATACATAGATTGATAGGTACAACAGGTGACCTTATCACTAAAGAAGCGATTTCTTCCAGGCAACCTTAGGGAAAAGGATAATTTAATAAAGAGACAAAGTAGTGCTTAATGAATGAATACAGATTATTCAGAATTTAATAAAAGCAGGAAAAAGGTAATTATAATTAAGTAGTCTGCGATCTTATGGTGAAAGAAAGTACGCGTTAATTAATCTTGTAAAAGTATTTATTGATTGAGCGCGGCAAATAGCCAACGGCAATGAGTTCCATAGCTAAACAGCTTTGCTGGAAAACTTAAAGCAAGATTAGTAGAAGATGGTAGAAAACAATCATGAGCAAGATGTCGATACTGAAAAAGTGACTTTAAGTAGTCAGTTGCGATAGGATTGAAGACCACGGAGTAAAGGAATGCAAGAATATGAGTATCCCAGCGAAGGCGGATTGAGCTGACTGGGAGGAACTTGAGTTTTGTGCGAAATTCGGAGACGTGATCATATTCCAAAGATTAAATATGAAACGGATGCAAAATTTTTGAAGTCGCTCAAGTTTATTCAGGTGCTCCTCTGTTAAGTCCAGATAGCATACGTCAGCATAGTCAAGTATCTGAAATAGTAGAGAATGGGTGTGCGAAATATGATGAATTTAAAAGGTTAACTATCACGGCCAGGTAAGCTTAAGTAGTTAATGAGTAATAGCTATTAAGTATTCTGTGTTAATAGCTAGTCGATAAACTTACAGTTGATATGACTAGTTCAGGCAGATGTTTTGAAATATTTATTTAAATATGATTGTACTATTATAGTGAGGTTGAAAAAAAAATGGGTTATAAAATATGTGGAATATAAAATTTGTATAATAATAACTTGATTAGTGTCCGTGATAATACGTTTAATTATTATTATTATGTTTTGCTTGGTTCAACAGATTTATATTTACCAATGTTCTTGATTCTGAACAATGAACAAAGTTAACCAGATCAAATCGGCTGTCGTATTATGTGTAACAAATGTAACCGAACAAAAATTAACGGCATTTTAGGTAATAAATTTCGAAAATTAATGATCACCGCCCTTTTCGACGCCTTAATCATTTAGGGCTCTTTCAATAGGGATGTTGACTAATTTTAGGATTCAATTTTATTTTATAGATAGAACCTTAATATTCACGAAAAAAATATTATAAAAATAATAATCTTCAATTTAAAAACAAAAATTGATAAATAAAATTCAATATCAAATTTCCCATCAAAAACGTCACATGACGTCATTAAACGATATTCAGTACTATCTGTCTACTAAGTTTGTTGAATTTCCATATAAAATTGTTCCAATGACGTCATATTCTCAAAATGGCGTTTGAGGTCACGTGACAGTGAGTACAATTTTTAACATTTTAAATTGATGATATTTAATTTATTGTGATAGATTTCAATAAAAGAATCATATTTTAGGCCTTTAAATGTTACCACTAATATTTTAGACATAAATTTATATTAATTTATAATTAGTGTCAACATCCCTATTTAGACGTTTCGTGTCGGACCGCTGTCGTACGTTTACCGTCCCGCTAATTACGACCCGCTGCCGTACCGCTGCAGTACGGTAGCAGTCCGTTACCAAACGCCTAAATTGAAAGCTTATCTTACTGCCGTGCGTTTGTATGGTAGTGCTGTTTAAATTTATTTAGTTTATTTGAAAGAAGTTAAGCCATGGACTCTGACGAAGAAACATTACTGTTAGTGCTCTTGTCAACCATCAAGCAGAAACAAAAACGACGCCCCAGTAAAAGAGCATCACCGATGTTTTCGTTAACATGTAATTTCGGCGATTTCCATAATATTTACCCTAGGTTAAAACAAGATCCAAGCGATTTTTTTAATTACTTACTTAAGAATGTCTAGAGAATGTTTCTAAGAATTACTTGAATTAGTTCATTAGTTCTTCTTAGTTTAGTATAAAATTCTTCCACGTTCATATCATCTATTTTAAGGAAATAATAAACATGAAAATTCGATTAAATTACCTCTCACGTCTAGTCACCGCACTATTCAAACACGTGGAGTTTGCAACTTTCCCGTCCTGTCGACGGGCGTTCGCGGTACCGACCCCGCACTGTTGCCGCACCGTGCGTTTTGTATGAAAACAAACGACCGTCCGTGCGCCATACGACAAACGCACCGCTTCGGCACTGGAGCGGTCCGACACGAAACGTCTAAATTGAAAGAGCCCTTAATCTATTTTCATTTCAATGGGCTTAGATCGTTTGTTGAGATTTATAGGGAGAAACGGGCTCCAAGCCACTAATTATACTTGTGCTATAAAAATTGAGACCTAAAAAACGTTAAAACGACGACTTTTTAGTAGAAATTTTCAATGACTTTTCGAATTTAATTATAGAAAATTCAACAGAAATGTCGTGTTCTTTACTGTGCTGAATTGTATGAAATGCAAAACAAAGAGAACGTTTACGTGTTGTATTGAGAAGAGTGAGATGCAGCTATGTGTGAAAACGGGATCGTCAAAACTTGGACAAAAGTTAACGTCCGCACTCGTCGGTTCTAGCGAGCTGTCACTAGCATTCAAGTATTTATTTTAACGAACGTTTCTTTTCTGTTGTACATTTTCGTATGAAAGTTTAAAAGCGTAATAAATAAATAAGGCTACAAACTCATAGTCCATAAACACTAGGATTTCCTGTGTCCTGGGTGCTATGGTCAACACACTTTACTGAGTAGACCGAAACACAGTTTGTTATCCGGGAAAAATTAATTCAAGTATGTAATTCAAATTATTTCAATATTGAAATGCTACGTCGTAGCAGCGTAGCACCGTAGCAGCTGATGCAGTCTGTAGCGCTACGAGGAAGACAACGAATCATATAATAATTACTATCTTTTAAAAAGTAATAAATAATGAATAAATAAATAATGCTTGACACTCATAGCCCCATACTAGGATTTCCTGTGTCGTGAGTGCCATGAAAAACACACAGAGACGAGAACACTCACACCCAGACCGAGAACAGAAATTTAAACTTATCATACAAATTTCGGCTTCGCTGGTAATCGAATTCAGAATTTGGTAGCGGTCCGGCATGGTAACCATTACGCCACAAGGGTCGTCAAATGGTTAAAATTATAAAAAAAAATACTGCGAAAGAGTAGTGAGGCTCATGGCAAGTCACGTCCATGTGCGAACGAGCTACTTTCAGACTTCTTGTGGTTTGAATGTCTGTTGCTGAACGGGTGAATTATTTTTAACTTTTTGATTTATACTTGTATATTATGACTTGCTTACCGTTCGGTGTTATATATGCACTTCGGAGGCGTAAGTATGCATATTGTTATTTTCTACATTGCAAAGAAATAGTTATATCTTAGCAAAGGTGAAAAAATAGGGAAAGTATATTAGTTTTATAGGTACTTAGTTGCATGGTCAACAAACAAAACATGGTTACGGTGCGCCGCTTGCTCTATCCTCTGCGGCCGAGGTGTGGTCGGTGGAAGAACCACAGACCTGATCTTCCACCGGGTACCAGTGATCTGGTACCCATGGCCTCCTAGTAGCAGATTCGGGGGAAGTCGGGAAAACGCGGCGTAAAAATACGACGCCGTAAGAATACGTCGTGTGCAGAGGCTCTTATTGTGGATGCAAAAATGACAGAGACGGAATTACTTCCTGTAAGTAAATTGTGAGATGCAAAAACTGAACGAACGACCGGAAATTAATGACCTGAGCCAAGCAAAATTTCTATTTCTATTTTTAAAAATCTGTTCTATTAAGACTTTACAGATTAATTTATTATAGCCATATTTATTACAGAAAATTTTTAGATAGCAAAATTTTCTTTTTGATCGTAAAGTACGAGTATAATAGTTTTTCAACCTGATTTGTCAATTGGATTTAGTGAATGCATTATTAAAAGAAAGAACGACTAAAAATCTGTGTCAAATCGAAAATTAAATTAAGATGAAATTGTTTTCCTAAGCAAGCATACAGGCGATTAAAACAAAAGGCTTAAAGAAGCATAAAAGTTCCAGAATTTATGGAAAAAGTTTTTAGAACTTAATGAAATTGAGATCAACAAAACGTAGTACCGACGGAAGTAATATCTTTATTAATATCGGAAATAGATTGCATAAGTAGGATTTATTCCTAAGGATATATGTATAAACTTTTTGATGTTACCTAAATATTTCTTAGTCAACTCAAAAGTAAACTCATAAAAGAAGCGCGGAACATAGATTAATGAGAAGAAAAAAATATGACGTAGACTGACTGTGTGATTTTCATTCACATTTTCTCGGTACTTTTGTTAACCATTATAGGCGTATACATTGTCAGGATGCTAAAAATGAAATTGGCAGTGACCCGCTGTCCTAGTTGAACGACGAAAACGATGACTCGACTCGTTATTAATCTATGTTTCCCTGTTTTTAGGGTTCCGTAATCAAAACGGAATCCTTATAGTTCTATTATCGTCATTAATAATAATAATAATAATAAGTCTTTATTCTCAGGTATAAACCCATATACACATAAAATTGTGGTTACAATACAGAATTATAGTAAACTTAAAATTTAAAAGGCATTTTGAAACAGAAAATACATTGTAAATCGTAAATTATAAAAATATTGTTGGATTAAATTGTAAAAGTATTATAACAAAATTGTAAAAATATTAATTAATAATAAAACTGGATTGGATAAAAATAGAAACTAAATTTTTTGTCAAACATTGTTTATGATTGTAAATAAAATTATCTTTGGTTTCCGTCGCGGTGCACGTATAACCAGTGTCTTAATATTGGACTTTCGAAGTTTTCCGACAAAGTACGGAGGATGGTATTGTCTGAGTTACGGATACGCAACCAAAACGCAGCAACCCTGGACCGTATTATTGCATAGAAATCCGGTATTCTCGCCTCCGCAAACATGCTGGAAGCGCTACAAAACCTGGGGAGCTTCATTAGAATACGATATATATCATTATATTGTACTCTAATTCCACTAAGCGCTTTTTTCGTGCAGTTTACCCACAGCTGATATGTATAGAAGCATTGGCAATATGCCCTAAACAGGATCTGCTTGACAGCGTCACTGCAACGGTTGAATCTTCGCGCCAGCATGTTGCCGCGCACCGCTAGAGCTCTGCGTTCGCGCTCCATGTCGTCGTCGTCGTGAAGGTTCTCCTTCAATATGTGCCCCAAATATTTAAACCTGAATACACGTTCCACCGAAGTCCCATCCAGGATAACTGGAGGCACCCTTTCCGGACCCTTCCCCGCTTTAAATATCATGAGCTGTGTTTTCTTAACGTTGTATCTGAGCCCGTGACTACTAGCGTAACGTTCACAGATACCAAGCAGCCTCCTTAGCCCCTTGATCGAGGGGCTCAGGAGCACCATGTCATCTGCATAGCTGAAATTATTCATGCACGTGGTGCCGATATGACATCCGACTTTCGTACTCCTGAGCTCCTCGATCAGATCGTTCATATACAAGCTGAAAAGATCCGAAGATGTCAGCCCCCCTTGACGCACGCCACACTCTAACCTGTATTCGCTAGACGTGGCGTCGCCCCATCTCACAAAATTCATTTGGTTTTCATACCAGTATCTCAACACATCCACGATACAGGTTGATACCCCGGTTCCGGTCAGTTTCTTCCACAGTAAATTATAATTTACCAAGTCAAAAGCCCGACTTAAATCTAGAAAACACGCATATACAGATGTACCCTTATTAACGTAATGGTAAACTGTAGATTTCAAACTAAAAATCGCAGAGTCTGTTGAGAGACCGGGACGAAAACCAAACTGCGCGTCACTCAATTTAATTTTTCGTTTCAATTCCGGAAAAATTAACCTCTCTCTCTCTAAATCAATCCTCTCTCATTGCGGATGGACCGCAACATAGCGCACAGACCCTTAAAGAAAACTATCATGGCTGGGTTTGAATTACTCATATAAATCAATACTAAGATATCGCCAAACTATTTGTAACAGTGGAACATATTCTTCCTACTAAATCTTTACTTTGGACAGATATTACCTCGTTAAGCGGTTTCGGTGCCAAATAGGGAGGTGAGTTTAATGTACCGTGAGGTTATATCAGATTAAAAGTAACTTAAGTAATAATAAAGTATTAAGTGGGTAAGCATTAAGTAATTCTAGGTTGTGTTGTTTGTTTTACCCACTGACAACAATGCAACAACAGGCCAATGAAGTTAGATAGGTAGGTTCAAATTTTTATCGTTATAATTAGCAATAACGAAGTTCTTCGGGCGGTATAAAACTTCCGACACTTGCGTTGAGCATTTAACCGCTTTAGACCGCGATTAGTAGATGCCCCTAAATTAAGAGGAAAGATCCTTACAGAAACTGCTAATAGACTGGCTTCGACTTTTAAATGACCCACTTTTAAGTATTGACCTCTATTCTTGAGGAGACCTAGAGCGTACTCCATCACGTTGCTCCAGTGCAGATTGGTGGGGGGGGGGGGGGGGTTAGAGGGCAACCCAATAATCGGAAGTTTTCATGCTGCCTGAGGGCCTTCGACATGGTTTAAAGACTGTTATCTTACGATAAAAACCGGACTGACACGGCTGTACGTGCTCTTCAAAGCGCTCAAGAAATTGCCACTAGCGATCACCCATCCAACTACCGACCACGCCCGCTGTTGCTTAACTTTGTCGATTGTATAAGAAATGAAATGAAATGACATGAAATGAAATGAAATAAATGAAATGAAATAAGTTTTATTCGAAGTAGGTTTGTTACAAACACTTTTCGAAAGGCACTCAACGCCATCGCTTCAACAAATCCCTACCGTGAGTTGTCCCGGGAGAAGAAGCGGCAAGAAACTCCCGGGATTATTTTTTTCCTACTCCCAGTTACAGACAGCACTTAATACTACTTATTGCAATATTTGATAATATTATAAGATCGTCACAACCCATGGAACTATGAGCGCTAATAGATTAAAGCCAAGTAATTAATATAACTTACAGTAAGAGACATTCAACCCACGCGGGAGTGTCTGCGACGCATTCATGTTGGCACCGTGTCGCTCGTCCTCCTGAAATAATAAATGTGATTAGTGTCAATACATATTCAACCTATTTGTAGTGGGAATAAGAACGACTTGTAGAATTGTTTACGTATCCTACTTTTGGAACAAAGTTCCTTATCGCGCGTTATGAAAGGGGGCTAGAAGGAAAATTTTCTTACGAAATGTTGGTAAGATACTTTTTGAAGTGATTCACAGAGTTTTACAGAAATGGCGTTGTACTGTACAACTTTCTGACAAATATGGCGCTGTACAACAAAACAATACTTAAATCGAAAGGAACTTCGTTCCATCCGGGTGTCCCTTGACACCTCTCATGGTTTTTTTATGGAAATAGCCGGCAAACGAGCTGACGATCCACCTGATGGTAGGTAAGTGGCTATTGCCGCCCATGAACATCAGCAACACCAAAGGCATCACTGATGCGTTGCCGGCCAAGAAAGAAAGAAAGAACTGGCTCTCAAGCCCCCAGCCGGAACACGACGAGTCGTTTGGAGGCTGACTCATGCTCTAGGGTGGTAGCTATCCAGGCGAACCCCTGGAGAAATAATAATAGTAATAACGGTATTAATTAAGAATTAAAACCAATACTACCAATATAATCCCTCCGAGGGCCCTACCACCAGCGAGTCGGATTTAGTCGCCTTTTACGACACCCTTCCGGCGTGGGATTGGGGTTAGTATTCTAAGCCGCCCCAATACGGCTAAACTGCTTCAGTAATTCTTCAATAATCTTATTTACATTTCTTCAAATTTTCAGTACTTTTTTAGGTATACATTTTCAAAAGCTCCTGGTTGTGACCCAACATACTATACTGCTGTCTGTCAGTCAGTCATTAGCGTTTTATTAGATACTCAGATTAACTAAATGCTTTGACAAAGTTGCAGAAAGGTGTGTTGTAATAGATTTTCAGACATATTTTAAAAATAAACCTTCTTACACAGTAGACGTATTGACTGCACATAGTGCTATTCACAGTCATCAATTTGGTAGTGTGCTAGAGGTGTAGAAAGAGGCGTAGGTATTGGTGTGAATGTAGGAAATTGTAAATACTAATAATAGTGATACTAGTATAAAGACAAGTAGCGTCAAAGCAAGACGTCTTCTGTAAACCTGTCACCAAGCCGTTTACACTAAGCAAGCAATTGTAACATGATAAATATTAAGTTAGTATTATGGTGGTCACAACGATCAAGTATAATAATCAGGTTTGTAGCGGACGTAACGCGGCATCCAGTAAACTTGACAGTGTATGGCCACGGTTTAGCTATCTGGCCATATAGCTATCTCATGCACACTGGATGCCGTTTCATGTCAAACTGCAAATTTGACAAGTACACTCGATCGTGTATGGCCATTATTAGTCTACTTTGCAACAAGCCGCGCTTAACATGTATGATGGATGTTCTTTAAGGCCAGGTATTCCCACAAAAGTAGGTCCCGTCGTCCGTAAGCGAAAGCACGCGACTGATCAGGCCTGCTGAGCCAATCAGTGAACAATGTTCATTTTTGGACTAACCAACATAGAGTCAACTTACCCTGATGATACTCCACTTTGGGGTAAAACACTTGTTGATGCTAGTATGTATGTTAATATGATAATCTAATTATTATAGTGCATGTTTCCGTTGTGGGAGGGAAGGAGGTGCTACGCATGTCTTAAAGTATATACCATCATACATGTTAACCGCAGATTATTGCAAAGTAGACTCTAATACTAACTTAATAACAATGTATTTCCTCAAAGTAACGCCTGATACTATTAACTGCACAAGAGAATTTATAGTGTGGACGGTATTAAAAGCTTGCTCACTCCGACACTATCTTTGTGTTGTGGGTGACATGAATATACACAAATTACCTCTATCACAAACACGAGATCCGAGACCAAATATTTATCACATTAATATCTGCTTGGCCTGGCATTTCTAATATCTAATAAGTAAGTAATATTCTTTATTAATCCATTCTCTCGTCCTCAAAGACACTACTGTACAAGCTGTTTTAAATTAAAAGAGGGTCATAGCACGAAGTTTAACGTCTGTCAGTGATTTGGTTATCCTTATCCTGCTCGCTCTTATTATTTTTCATGGAAAGAATAAGCGAGATGGTAATACTATAATGGTTGCCTAATTATATTATTTATTTGCAATAAAACATTTTTCAAAAGTAACTTGAATAAAGTGTAAACGTGAATAATGAAAACGTTTCTTTATCACGGCAAACAATAACAACGTTGTTACGTCGACTGGAACGTCGCGTCATGCCTGTTCAAAACACAACGACTATTCGCCTCGCTCGCTCACAGTCGACTAAATAAGTTGCAGTTAATTGACTGCAAATTAGTGCCCGCGTATGCGTCTTTTTACTACGGCACTCTGGGTCTAGTATTATTTATAGAAGTCTTTGTTCACACATATCTTCCAAATAACTAGACGAATTTTTAAAATAAGCTATGTACACAGCTTAGGGTGCCATATTGTGCAGAGTGAAGCCTATTTTGCTACTAATCTGGTCACGCAACTCGCGATCGACGCTTATTCGCTTCATCCTTATGGAACAAAATTATCAACTGCGATCAAAAGTCGTCGAACTGTGAGCATAGACATGAATTTTGTTTCTAGTATTCGTATCGTACGTATGTCTTTGTCGGAACTTGGTTGGTTGGATTTGGTTGTACTCAATACTCAAATTTTCTAATGTTCCTTTAAACTTGCTAATAATAGTTTTTCTCTTTTATTCCAAGTATAACAATGGAGTAGAGCAATGAATACAACACATTTATTATATTTAAATTAATGATAACGGTGCAAGGTGTTTAATTCGTGGAAATTCAGTTTATTTAAGAAGTGTACTTCAGATTTTTGCCTTACGATTTGGGTTCTGGCATCACCATATTTGTTTAATAAAGCTTACTAAATGTCTGTTTCTGACAAAAATTGGGTTTCAACCTTACTAGGTTTTTTTTCTCTCTCTTTAGGTCTCTTAGGTTTTATTTATCGATCTCTACCTTCAGGTTTCATTTAATGATTTCGAGACCCTGAGGGGCTGAGTTTATTTTCAGTTCTTATTCTAAGAATTATCATTCAATTTTAATGTATTAGTTACGCAGACTAATGGTTTTACTTTTAATATGCATCCAATAATATACATAAACAGCATAATCATGCATATTATGGGAAATACAACTTTAGTCAATGATCTACAATTTTTGTTTGAGCTCTTTTTATCATAAAACTAACCGTTTCGCTAAAAAAATCAAAAAACCCGTTTTCGCAAACTTTGACCTTGTATAAAATTTTTTGCACACATGGGATCGATGGGGAGTTTTCACAATTTATTTATAATGGTATCTTTAACGTTCATGTAAATTTTCAGCTTCTTAGGAATCTATGCAAGGGTACCACTATTTTTCGGGCTGACTTGACCGGACTATTTGTTGCATATTGTTTGTCGGCATACTGCAAGAATGTTCTCTGTTGTAATTATCCTTAGTTAATTGAATTTATTTGGAACGTATGCCAAGGATGAATACTGTATTGTATGTCAGTTAATAACTGCTCAATAAAAGCAGTACTACCAGCCAGCTGTACTACTTGTAGAAATATCAAATGCTGAATTTTCAGATTCCCTGTTACATAACTAAAAGCATCTATAATAACTGTATTGAGATCAAGAGTTGTTATTATATCCACAACAACTGTTTGAAACTTATTTCGTTTTAGCTACACTAATAGGCTCTGCTTCGATGTCCACGGGATCTTATTAAACTAAAATATAAGTTCAGTGAAGAAAGTTAATCTCGTTAAAGAGATGGACCGGAACTAGGTAGGTAGGAAGGAAGTCTATTGAAGTTGCTGCCGCTACGAAAACTTCCAGAGGAAACTTGCATTACAATAGAGACTTTAACGCAATATTATAAAGTTCAGTTTGCGCTATAACTGATAACAAACGAGGAGTTCGTTGGATGCCATTTTTTTATTTAATTATGTATCTGTAATAAATTCGACGAGAACACGCTTGGTGGACGATCTTTGTTGCCAGTTGTTTACCCGTCATATTGTTACTGTTGCGCATCGAATTGTTATTGCCGTTTCTTGAAAACAGTTCGTCAACAATTCCTATAAAAGAAATTGGTGTATTGTTTGTTTAGTAAGATATATTACATCGATCAACTTTATCAGAAACATATTGTTTAAGATAATGTTGTAAATAGCGAGGATACAATAGTGTAAACATTCAAGGAAACAGGTTGCTGTATAAGATTTATGTTAGCGGGAATGTTCAAAGATTAAAACAAGTTGTACTATTTGTTCTATGCTACTTATTTCGAGACATGTCACGTTGAACCCAGGCCCAGTACTAAACATACCATCAATGGTGTCGCATATAAAATCACTCATATCATTTTCATTTTTTTGTACTATAATAAAAAGCAAATGTTTCGATTAGGAATCCAAGAGTATATTTCGAATTCATGCGTATAAAATCTATGTCAATTTTAAAATATTCTATTTGACCTGCTTCTGATTCATGGACGCCTGGTATACTCGTAATATTTTATCTGCCGGTTAGTTTTATGTTTACTTTAACCGAGATAAACCTTCATTTAGGTTATGAATATAATACTGTGCGGAGTATAGTTTTCATTTACTGTGGGTTGAGGTATAAGCCACGAGGTTTTCATTAGGTTTGCATCTTCTAAATTGAATTCCTAAACTAAAATTTTATAGCATCAGTACGTGCAAATATCCTTGGAAAGTTGAATAGAGAAACAGTCTTAATAAACACGTGTCCTTATTATTGGTAACCGCTATGCTTTTCTAATGTAATCCTTTGTGCAGGTTACAATAGTCCTTTTTTGCGTGAATACATGGTACTTTGGTTATTACTTATTTGTTATTACTTTGGTTATTTGACAGTAGATGGTAATCATTATGGTTTCCATAAGAAAAATGGCTTGAATGGGCAGATGTCTTCATCGTCTTATAGGCTGTTTTTCAATAATCCAAAAAGTCACTCGTGCTAAATGTAAAATTAATGCAAAATTGAAACAGAATCAAAATGGCTGACGTTACGCAAAACAAATTCAACTATGTAAGTAAAAAAATTACAATAGAAGTTGGTAGTGATTCGGATAATGGATATGGATAAATGGATTTTATAAAATAATTTGTCTTTAATTATTTATTACCAAATTAATTTTAAAATATTTCTTACTATTTTTCGATTGTGTTAAAAACATCAGTATTTAACACAAACTTACACGGTGCGACAGATTACTACTATGGAGTAAAAACATTATCGCTCCAACTCTGAGTCACAAACGGTTACTTTAATCGCTCCTTAGTAAATAATTACATACAAATTCTGTACTAAGGAGCGACTTAAGTAACCGTCAGTGACTCTGTTGGGGCATATAACTTATAACATGATCAGTTCCGCTCCTCTTCACCCTCATTCCACTCTGACGAGCAAAGACTACGTACCAAACGAAGCCGGTATTAATAAAGCGCTACTTAGCACTTAGAAATTTAACCCATTTTAGAGTCTTTGGTTTTAATCTTAGCTATATTATACTACCTGTTGCCCGCAGCTTCGCACGCGAAAATTATGCTTATCATATTTATTCCTTATTTCACCCCCTTGGGGGTTGAATTTTGAAAAATCTTTCCTTAGTGGATGCCTACGTCATTAGAGGAACACGTGTGCGCAATTTTAAGTTTCTAGTCCTAAGGGTTTGGCCTGTGTGTCAGTCAGTCATTTTGCCTTTTATATAATGTATACATACAGATAACATTATAATTTTTTAACGTTATTTGCGCATTGCAAATAAATTACTTGTTCGTGGTAATTTGCAAACGATCATTAATGGGTTCTAAAATGAACCATCATCATCTGTACTACAGCAATTTTATAAGTTAAAGATGTACCACAGAACTAGGTTGCTGTCGCGGCATACTCCTTGCCATGATTATTAAAGTAAGATATTTATTTATTTATTTATTTAAACTTTATTATACCAAAAACAATGTGGTACAAAAGGCGGACTTAATGCTAAAAGCAATAATAATAATAATATTGTATACGGAGAAAAATAAAAAAAAAACATAAAAATAAATAAACAACATGGTACTTACCATTGACATTATATTATGGATATTTTAAACTGACTACACTTTTTTATCGAAATAGCCGGCAAATGAGCTGACGATCCACCTGATGGTACTTACCATCAGGCTATCTTACGATAGCCACTTGGCTATCGTCGTCCATGGACATCAGCAACACCAAAGGCATCACTGATGTGTTGCCGGCCAAGAAAGAAAGAAGAAAAATAAACAAGGAACTGGCTCTCAAATCCCCAACCGGAACACGACGAGTCGTTTGGCTGACTGATGCTCAAGGGGGACTATACTTTTTCTTGTTACATCTATAACTATTCTTGTAGCGAACAAATCTTACAACCACAAAATCGGGCTTTGAAAACTGCTTGCATAAATCAGTGGAGCAAGTTGGTTAACTTGTCTGATTGGGTGTAACTTAAACAGTCTTTGCTTTATAGCTGAGAAGTTAGATTTAACTTGCCAACTTAAGATTAACTCTGCAAATTTTATGGAAGTAAAGTTCTTTACATTGGTAATATCAGTTGGTTCTGTATGGTATTGTGCAGTAAACAAACTTATCTGATGCAAAGTTTTATCATAACTATCCGAACTACAGGCATCCGTTACACGTATTAGAGAAATAAAGCCCGGCCACGTTTCCCTAAGGTTTGAAAATTATTGATGTGAAACATCTATAGGCGAGGGGTAAACCTGATTTTTGGCGTTATGATACAGGCCGTGGTGACGCATCGCCGCACTATATTATTATGGTAGGGCAATATGAAAAAAATAATAATAACACAATGTGGGTAATCATAAACAAACTTGGTTTGATAGGCTATAGCATACGGTAGGACAAATTCGAAACTTCAAAATATGAAACGGTGGCGTAATTGGGAGATGGTCGGAACTATAAACCGCAATACCTGAGTTCAAATCCTGACGAAGTGATAATTTTATTTTTCTAATTTAGTTTTTTTTTTACCAATAAAATATAATAGTTGTATAAAATAATTTCGATGTTTCACATCTGCCAGCCGTCCCATGACGGCTCACATTTTCATTTTATACTATTATAGGGACGTTTACCATGTAAATGCTTGAAACTTCTTACCCCCGTAGGAACTTCTGAATAAAAGTATTATATATAATAATTTTAAATTAAAATTTAAAAAACCCCCAACAGTTTTATTTACACTAAACATAGCTAAGAACACTCTCGATTAAGTCACCTATCAGACAAAAAAACCGGATCAAAATCGGTTCATCCATTTGGGAGCTACGATGCCATAGACAGATCCAACATGCACAGATGCACAGACACACTGAAACACTGACACACAGATACATACACACATCAAACTTATAACACTCCTCTTTTTTCGTCGGGGGTTAAAAACACAATTTTATTAAAATATACTATCTTGAAAAACGTCAAGGCCATCCATTAATCACTTTTCGGAGAGTGCGAACACAATATTTCAATGTTGTTGAATTTTTCAATCACTTAGTATCGAATGGGGAATTTTCTCGTACAAGAGAATAGATTTTGTTACTTTGTCCATCATGTTGGATAAATAAGATAAAGTTGTTTATTTTTTGTTTGCGTTATGTATGAACGGATTAAGCAACAAAAAACTGAAATAAGTTGAATCCTAAAAAAATTTTTTTTTAAACGCTTTTATTTCAATGTTTAGTTTATAAAATTAGCTACAAGTTGTGAAAATTTCAAGTCTCTACGTAAAATAGAACATAGAGAAATGCGTCTAAAGTCTGAAAATCGTTTTTTTTAATTTAACAACAAATAAACAATGAAAATTAGTTTAAAATATGATTTTCGTGTATTGTCATCGGAAATACACATGTCTGCCAAATTTCATCAATTTTCATTAAAGGGAAGTCATTCAAATTAACGTTACAAGATTTGATGCTTTGAAGATTTGATGCTTTGATGCTCCGAAGTGAAGCTAAATAAAAGCGTTTAAAAATGAGCTTCAAAGAATTCTAACTTCAAACAAAAGTTTGATGTGGGCGACATGGCGCTTGTTTATACCCCTTATTGGAAGGGATACTATAATAAAACGTACTTTTTCAGAGAACAAAATACGACAGACATTTTATTCAGAAAAGAATACAATGACATTAGATAATAAAACAATTTAGTTTTTCTCGTATGTCACGAGATGCAAATTGCAAGAAGTATCTATATTTTGATATTTACAACACTCCCACTCAAAATATAGATAGCTTAACTTGAATCCTGTTCACTGCTGTCTACTGGATCTCCCACTGAAGACTGACGTGGTTTGCTCTGTTTTGGTTTTCCTTTGACATACGTTGACTTTTACGCATTCCCGTCTTTATCAACCACGGAATGTGTAGACTTTACAATCTTCTAACGTTGACTTTGATTAGACAGATTATACTTTTTGCGGAATGTTCAATGGCCATTATCATGAGCATGTATTTTTCAGTTAGACCAGCCAACCAACAGCCAGCCATGATCGAACCAATCCATTCGTCTTTTAAGTCAAATCCAGTCCCTTGCAATTTCTGACATGCTTCAACAATTTGTGACATACGACGACATCCATGTTTTAAATCCAGAGTCATCAAATAACATTTTCAATTTATTTCACAATTCTTTTGAAGTTTTGACGCCTTTTATATGAACTCAATTGTTAAAATCAGCTTCGCTTTTGTTTTCGCATTATCTGCAGCTCCTGGCGTTTGATCAGGCTCGGGCTTTATACACCCAACCATTCCTTCTAATACCAGAAAATTCTCTGCTGCGAAATACCACTCACAATAGTTCTTTCGCATTATCTGCAGCTCCTGGCGTTTGATCAGGCTCGGGCTTTATACACCCAACCATTCCTTCTAACACCAGAAAATTCTCTGCTGCGAAACACCACTCACCATAGTTCTCGCGGCCTTTTAGTTTCGGCACGCTAACTAAATAACTTGAGCTAGCCATGTCACATACGGTCAATCATACGGTCTGTAGTTCCCTTTGCACAAAAAGTCTGCTAGTAATACACAATCATTTATTGTTCATCACGGGGATAATTCTAACAATAAATAATAACTAGCCATTTTATATACAAGGATTTGGGATCTGGGCCAAAAATATAAATACAAAAACTTTTTCCAATCAAAATCCGTAATTTAGTTCAGCCCATAGTTCGATAAGAATTTGCTACATTCTTGATATGCAGATAGATCGAGGAATCTATCATCAAGACTTACTGAGCTCTGGTCCTTGCATCTGTAGCTCCTAATTTTAATTCTGCATCCGGCTTCACACACTTGCCGCATGCCAAAACTAGGAAATTCTCTACAGCAAAACACCATTCTTCATTGTTTTCACGTCTTCTGAGTCCAATCACGAAGACGAATCACGAAGTCCAAGCTCGTAGCCATTTTTCCATTCGTCTGATCCGTTACCCCAATTTCCTCATACTGAAACTGTCGCGAGGATAATAACGTTTTATATGGGTCGGATCTGGGCTGGGATTCTGGGCCATAAATTTAAGTCCATGTTTCCGCGAAACAACTTGTATCTACGATTTAACTATTTTAAAACATTAAAAATAACTGATAAATCGTGAGAAGCCCATAAACTATTGAAACTTAATAAAATAAAAATATTTTTCATTTTTGACTGGGCCCATAACCTATAATAAAACGTACTTTTTCAGAGAACAAAATACGACAGACATTTTATTCAGAAAAGAATACAATGACATTAGATAATAAAACAATTTAGTTTTTCTCGTATGTCACGAGATGCAAATTGCAAGAAGTATCTATATTTTGATATTTACAACAGATACATCAAACATAAAAACTGGGCAAGTGCGTGGTCACGGGCAATGTAGAGTTTTGAAGTAGTAAGTTTATAGACTAATAGGAAATCGCACTCGCTTCGCTTCGGGAAAAATAGTAATAAAATAAATATAATTTAGCCTATGTCATCCGGGGATAGTGTAGCTTTTTCAGCCGTATTGGGGCGGCTTAGAATACTAACCCCAATCCCATGCCGGAAGGGTGTCGTAAAAGGCGACTAAATCCGGCCCGCTGGTGGTAGGGCCCTCGGAGGGATTATATTGGTAGTATTGATTTTAATTGTTAATTAATACCATTATTACTATTATTATTTCTCCAGGGGTTCGCCTGGATAGCTACCACCCTCGAGCATGAGTCAGCCGCCAAACGACTCGTCGTGTTCCGGCTGGGGGCTTGAGAGCCAGTTCTTTCTTTTTCTTCTTTCTTTCTTGGCCGGCAACGCATCAGTGATGCCTTTGGTGTTGCTGATGTTCATGGGCGGCGATAGCCACTTACCATCAGGTGGATCGTCAGCTCGTTTGCCGGCTATTTCCATAAAAAAAAGCTTCCCAACAGTGAAAGAATTTTTCAAATCGGTTCGGTAGTTTCGGGGCCTATTCAATGCAAACAAACAAACAAATCTTTCCTCTTTATAATATTAGTATAGAATTATTCATTAACTACTTATGCTAACATAGCCGTGATAGTTTTTCTTGTAAACTCATCACTTATCCTTTATTTGACAATTTTTACTCTTCCAACTCCAACCGTTAAGACAGAAGGGGGGAGGGACAATTGACTCTAACCAAAATAAGCACTTTAAAGCCAAATATTTCGCAAACGGACCCCTAAATCCAAAAATGGTCTGAGAAAACCCATAATATTTTTGAAACACCTTTTCAATGATATACCAAAATAAAGAGTACGCGATGAATAAAAAATTCATCCTCACGTTATCTGCAGGGGAGCTATCCAGAATAATCAATATTTCAATTAAAAATAAAACATATTTCAATATTTTATTCTACGATTTTGAACTTTTATTAAATATGTATATCCATAACTAATTACAGCTCTCTAGACTTTTCGGACAGACGGACAAACGGACGGACCGATGGACATGACGAAACTATATGGGTTCTGATTTTACATCGGAACCCTAAAAACAGTTAAATGCGTTATTTTAAACTTAACTCATTTTAGAATGAACACATTTTATTATACGTGATTACGTTTCATGGTAAAAAAGTTGGATACGCTGTCCATCATCACCGAAAATTGATTTAAAAATTAAGATGATAATGAAGTTAATAACTTTTATCTAATTACGATTAAAATATAAATTTAAATTCCAATTTCAGTTTTAATATGTAACTTGTATCAAAACAACAGATGAATTCTCTTAAAATTGGAGTTGCCAAGCGAATTCATGGAGAACAACAAATTTGTTTTGCACTACCCGTAGTTATCGTGTAAATATTTGTTCGTTATTTAAGCTTAAACTAACGTTGAAATTCTACTATTATATAACTTTCAAAACTTTGCCGTTGCAGTGAACACATTTCACGACACATTAACTAGTTGGACTAAGTTCAATTAAAAATAATTTGTGAAATATTACTTTTCTCGCGCTAATGTTTAAGATTAATAGTAAAACTTTTTGTGATACAAATATTCGTTAATTCGTATACATAGGGTAACTGTAGTCGGCAAATAAATGTAAATATAATTATGTCAAAGATCAACATTAACCCTTTCTGAAGTAGGGTAAGTCGTGGCAAAATATGACATGTATTCGACAAACTACGTGTTGTTACTAAATATTATTTGAAACGGGCTTTAATGGCAAGTGGCATGGTAGTGGTATTCTGTATTCCTGAAGTCATTATAGAATGCATTAGTCAGTATTACTGAAGGCATTACAGACTGCATTGTAGGCAAGAAAGAAGTGGGAGAGCACAATTTAATGAACGAACGCAACGATTCACCGCCAAAAGGAGTTCGCTCACTTTGGCTCATACTTTTCAGAATGTGTCCTTAGATTATACTGACTACCTTCAGTTGCTAGGAGAAGAAATATCCTCGAAACTTAACTTAGGGCCTTTCATTGAGACCAAGGCCGCTGCAAGGAAACTTAATATCCTTGCAAAGATGATGCGGTACTTCACACCGAGGCAACTCTTAACCTTGTACAAAGCTCAGGTTCAGCCATGTGTGGAGTGTGTTCTCAAATCTGCGCAGGTGCCGCCAATGTCAATCTCTGCCTAGGATTCGATAAAGAGGGGTGTAAAAAGGCTCATTGATGACCGAGATCTGGTTGAGACCAATCTGCAAAGCGTCGAGCACGGGCGCAGGGTAGCCAGCCTCTCGGTTTTCTACAGGGCACATTTTGGAGAATGTGTACAAGAATTATTTGAGATGATTCCCCCAAATTCATTTCTCTATCGAACGATACGATGCATGGCGGATATCCTTCCTTTTGTTTTGAACATCCCGTCGGTATGCACGACACGGTTTGCCTCGTCATTCGTTATGCGCACCGCGAAGGATTGGAATAACTTACCTGCGTCGGCGTTTCCGCCCGCCTATGACATGGATGTCTTCAATAAAAGAGTTAATAAGCTTTTACTACGTTAATACGCTCACCATCCAGGACTACGTCTACACTTACCATCAGGTGGGTTTATGGTCAAGCCATAACTTATTGTAAGTAAAAAAAAACTTTATTATAATTTTGTAAAATCTTCCCATAATTGCGCATTCATAAAGGCACATTCAGAACAGAAGATTGGCTCGGATTCAAGCATAGAACGACTTTATCTCACCAAAATACAATCATACTTAATAATGCCCGTTAATTAGTGATTGTGTAACCACACATAGTTTATGTATACAATAAGAAACCTCGGCTAATGAACGATAATCATTACCCAGAATAACAAATTCAATTTGGTCTATTAAGCAATCTTCCAATCTAATAAGGGAACAGCTGATTGAACGAATCACATTAGACGGAGGAGCGAGAGCTATTTCACGGCAGTGCCCTGATTCCAAATAATTCGTTGTTGCCCTTCCAATTACTTAATGATGGGAGCACAAACTAGTAATCCGTCTTTGTTTTGCTTAACAAAACCTATGCCTTACGGTATTACGTGTTATTAAAAGCAACTGTACCCTGCAGATGTATCTTACGCTGGCTATACACGATCAAGTATATCTGCACTTGTCAAGTTTGCAGCGGATTTGACGCGGCATTCAGTAAACATGACGGTGTATGGCCACGGTATGGTCGGTATGGCTATCTGGTCATATAGCTATCTAATGCAAACTGGATGCCGTATCAAGTCAAACTGCAAACTTGACAAGTACACTTGATCGTGTATGACAAGCTTTAGCATTTCTTATCTAAATATTCAGCTTGCTGTAGACCATTTATAAGCTGGTAGGCATACCTATTGCAGTAGTTTCAGAAAATATATTTGTTATTAATAAAATATTATTATTATTATTAGCCGACTGCAGCTTCATTTGCGAAAATCGTGTTTTCTAATACAGGATAGCCAGCATGAATCCGAAACCTGACCATAAGGGTCGCTCATTAATTGTTGGTTACATAAAAACGTCAGTCATTCTTGCAGTAACGTATAGAAATGTGCGAACTGGGAACCATACGTTAGCCATTGACAAAGTAGTTCGAATGGTAGTCACTTCTAACAACATTAGCAACATTTGTCTCCTCATCGTTATTACCGAGTTTAGTGATGTCCCCGTCGGGTATAATACATTTTTACCGAGGCGGGTTGCTAGTCATCACATCATTATTTTATTATTATCTATTAATTTTCACAGATCCTAGATGTAAGTGGATCAGGTAGGTACTTTATTGCGTGGGAACACAGGTCCAACACGTAGAGGCCCACAAGGTGGATACTACTCTAAAAAAAATCTACTCTAATACTGGGCTATTGGAATGAAATTCCGAGGGACTCGTTTCTGAGTTATGGGAAACTATGGACACCTGCCGTTCAGACTGTATAACAACTGAAAAAATGGCAGGTGGTGGCTCATTATTATTATTATTATAATTATTCGTCGTGTTCCGGCTGGGGGCTTGAGAGCCAGTTCTTTCTTTCTTTTACTTCTCTCTTTCTTGGCCGGCAATGCATCAGTGATGCCTTTGTTGTCGCAGACGTTCATGGGCGGCGATAGTCACTTACCTTCAGGTGGATCGTCAGCTTTAGTTACATAAGAATTCAATTAAAATTGCGGAACAAAATTAGTACGTGTATACTTCGAACGGATCTCTCAGACGAAAAAAGATTATACTGTTTGAATACATACCTATAAATAATTCTAATTTAGCCTCACAGCGACTAACGCTAGAGCACTTAAAATAATTGTTCATAAATTGGAGAAACTAAGAAAATACGGCGTCTGTAGAGATAAGAACAAACAAAAGTACTCAAATATACCTGCTATTGTAGCGTGAGAATAATAGGATGAAATATATGGAGAATATTAGAGCTTCGCATTCCCTTTATTGAAGCTATTATTGTGAAAAGTTTTATCAATAAGCAAAGGTTTCACGAGTAATTTATAAAAGCGTTTACATCGTATTTTTTGTTACATTGTTATTTGAACAATGGATTCTCTACATGATTTTAAACTTATATCATCGCGTAAAATAAACAAGTCTGCCGTTAACATGATACTGGGTCGGTATAAAATACAAATAAGTGGGGATGTGGTCCAAGATGCACTTACTAGTAGAAGCCTATTCAATCTTTTCTTGAAGTCATCCAAGTAATAAGCGGGTGGGAACGCGGACGCAGGCAAACCTCGTATCCCGATTGGAGCAAATGGACAAATAAGTAAATCAATTATGCTAAAATTTATTCACCTTTTTTCCTTCAATAACGTGAGAAATAAGAATATATATATTTTTTTAATTTGATAATTGAAATCGCGGTGTTTGGTTTTATTAAAAAAAAGAAAATGTGTGCAATTCACACCTGGTAGAAGTGAAACTTTCCAAAATTTTGGTTTCAAGATAATGAGATGAAAAAGCAATAAATCGAATCTTCTACCTTGTTCCTCGCGCCATCTATGAATACAACTTAGCACGTTTTAAAAATCTATCTAGCAATAAAACGAATCTTCTATCTTATTCCTCGCGCCATCTATGAATACAACTTAGCATTTTTACTGTCTGTATAATCGTTCGGTCGATCGACAGAATGAAAGAATGAAATTCTTATTTTTTTGTTGATAAATTATTTGAAAATATTTAAAAGAGCATTTGAAAGTATTTAAAAACAGTATAAAAATAAAACTAAAAAAAAATAAAACTAAAAATAAAGAAATACTGAGAGACGCGAACCTGCGCATCAGGTATTGTGTATCTACGTCCTGACCATTGAGCTACGGAGAAGTTAAATTCAAAGACGAATTTAGCGGTTATATTATCTTACCTGTCGTTGCATCCGGTTTGAAATCACTAACGATTCTAAAGAAGTTTCACTTCAAAAAACGCGGTATCTTTAACGTCAGTAATAGCGATTTCATGTACAAAAAAGACCTGGCTGGCTTCAACTCATTAATGGCGCACTACTGGGCACGGGTCTCTCCTTTTAAGGAGGCCTAGAGCACACTCCACCACGCTGCTCCAGTGCGGATTGGTGGAGGGGTTAGTGGCCAACCCGAGTGTCGGAAGTATTTTAAACCGCTCGAGGGCCTCCGACATGGCTTAACGACTGTTATCATATGATAACAACCGGGACCGACGGCTTTACGTGCCTTCCGAAGCACGGAAACGCTGAAGAATATTTTGCCACTAGGGTCACCCATCCAACTACCGACCGCGCTCGCTGTTGCTTAACTTTGTCGATCACTTAACATCGACGCAAGCCGCAGGGCTATGAGCGCTTCACGAAAAAACCTAGCAACTGTAATAAATCGTAACATCGCGATGTCTCTTTCTACATGTTGTTTTGTTTCAGCAGTGTAGTAAATCAGTTGTCACCACACACGAGTGCTCTTGGTTTTCGGCAGAAACGGAATATCACGACAATATCACAGTTTGATTCCAAAGGTATGTTTTACTTAAATTAAGGTAAAGACAAGGTAAGGTAAGAAGGTTAAGAATAGTAAAAATTAAGTATTTATCAAACCTCTCTGAGTTATCTCTTTTTAAACGCTTTTATTTAGCTTCACTTCGGAGCATCAAAGCATCAAAGCATCAAAGCATCAAATCTTGTAACGTTAATTTGAATGACTTCCCTTTAATGAAAATTGATGAAATTTGGCAGACATGTGTATTTCCGATGACAATACACGAAAATCATATTTTAAACTAATTTTCATTGTTTATTTGTTGTTAAATTAAAAAAAACGATTTTCAGACTTTAGACGCATAATTCTCTATGTTCTATTTTACGTAGAGACTTGAAATTTTCACAACTTGTAGCTAATTTTATAAACTAAACATTATTGAAATAAAAGCGTTTAAAAAAAAAATTTTTTAGGATTCAACTTATTATCAGAAGTGTTATTTATTTAAAAACATATTTGAAGTATCGTTTCTTGACGTGAATATTTTTTGAAAGTTAAAATATAAGCTCCTGTAAAATTGAGATTTTCAAGATAACACATTATGGAAGCAAAGAGGTATTATGTACAATTTGTACATTGTAGAATCGATTAATAAGTAATATACCTGGTGATCAAAACTAGGTAGTCAAGTCATTAAAATTATAATGTGTACTTACAGTTTCATCTTTGATACTTTGAGAGCCAAAGTTCACTTCTCAATATCTACAGACCAATCTATATTCTCGACCAATATGAAACATACATTTCAAATCAAATACAAAAAATCAATCCGAATCAAATCCAATCAACTTGCAGGAAACTGTATTCCAATTCTCTAGAGATTAATGTCTCATTATTTACCCACTTTATGAATAGTACTCCAATATTTAGGCCTCAAAAAGAATTAATAATATATAACGGGAACAGAAAAATGCATAATTAGAAACCGAGATACCAATCAATTCTTATGAATCAATGATAAAAATGTTCGAAGCAATTAGTACTGCAACCACTCCGCTTAATTTAGAAAAATACTTGTATTCTTCAGCCGCTATTTGATTTATGTAGAAGCGTAGAATAATCAGAATCGTTAGTACCAAATGAATATACATAAAATCAAAATTGAGGGTAGGAACAGTAATATGTTTTAACGATGAGTGTAAGTGTTTAATAGCCTCGAATGATTTTAAATATGATATTTTTACTAGCGCTCTGCCCGTGGTTTAGTCCACATTTTTTGGGATAATACTCGGGATAATAATACGGAATAGTACCCTTATTCTTAGCCTTATTCCAGATCATGCCTGATTGCTTTGTTTCATGAAAATCGGTTCAGTAGTTTTTGCGTGAAAGAGTCATTCAAATGTATAATATTAGTAGGATTACGTGTTGTATTTACCAATTAAGAAATTTATTGCAAATAATTCTTGACAAAAAATAACCAACTTTAAAATTAGGGATAAGTCAAAAATAATTCGTCAGATCTTGCTTTTTAAGCGTACGAAGTTGCGGCCAACAACTAGTCAAAATATAGCTCTTATTTATAGTTAACACAGCATTGTCTTGTAGAATGCAATGTAATAAAAAATAATACCTATTTTTTATTCATAAATACCAACCAGATATGGTCCCCATTTGTCTGTCATATAGTCCCACCATATGACAGGCACACACATAACAAAAAAGAATCATCAAAATTGGTTCACGCAGTCGAAAGTTAATACAAGGTTTAATAACAACAAAAGATTGATGACAAAATAAAATTCTGATGAGCTTTGTTAATTACTTAAATCTGCTGATTTTGTTTCTTTTTATTGTGTTTCAATCCCAGAAATTGTAAGAGCACTCTTTGTTCGGCTACGACTGTTCTCAATATTATATTCCTTTCTTTTTTATTTCTTTCTTTCTTTCTTTTTCTTCTCTCTTTTTTGGCTGGCCACGCATCAGTGGTATCTTTGGTGTTGCTGATGTTCATGGGCGACGACAGCCACTTAATATCAGGTAAATCGTCAACTCGTTTGCCGGCTATTTCATCCTATATCCTCAAGTGAGTTGGTAACTGTCAAAATTTCATAACACTCATATCAATGTCAAAGAGAACGTCTATTTCAGGAAGGATTGCCTCTATCCTCCATGGTATAACTGAATAAAAATTTATAGCTTTTAAAGTGTCAATGTACTTACATGCAAACTTATGAGCCCAAAATGTAGGGGGTTTGCTATAGTAACCGTTGGGGAGTTCCACTATTTAGGTCCTGACTCCATCATCAGATCAGCTCCAAGATACCAAATTATTGTACTCTCATCCAAATTACTCGTACATACAAAATTTAATTTTGATACGACAGTTAGAAGTAGCATATGAAAACTTGTATTAAAACGGGCATCGAAACTACGGGTATTCACACTAAAACAATAAATAAGCATACAAGCAAACGATTACAAAAGCAAGCAAAACAGTTACTCTTTAAAAATTAATGTCAGCTAAAGCATCATATTTGCATCCAAACACACGTGGAGTCAAAAACTCGTTTCGCGTCTGTTAAAATATTAACAGATTTAACCACAAATTCCACTTACAAATTTCTTTTAAAAATTCCATTTTACAACCGAATTTGTTAGACGCGACATGAATACCGAACGAGATCATATAACAGCGAGGAATCAGATGCAATTTCCAGTTCGTTCTTATTGACGTAGTTTAAGGTCTTGACGATTCGACGTCGCCGAGACGACGGCAAATAATGCAGACACCAATAATGGATGGATGGATGCAATATGTGGAATCCCAATTGAAATTTATTTGTAGCTGAATTGCGTAATTCATCCTTTTTGTGGTCATGTATTGAATTGGAATTTGATCTGTCTTACTTAAACGAAGGAAATAAGTATGTATAGAAAAATTTAACAGCATTATTCAGGGATTTAACACTTTTGGCGATAGAGTTCTACAATTATTTTGTTTTATGTTTATTACGGAATGTAATAAACATTTGGTCTCATGAGTATAATTTTTACTTTTATAACATGGCATTAGGTAATCGCTTATAATGGCAGTAATATGGGAATACTAAAAACTATTTATCTGCGAAAATATGGGGTTGGTATTTATGAATACAAAATAGGTATTCATTTTTATTACATTGTATTCTACACGACAACGCTGTGTTTACTATAAATGAGAGTCTTTTTGACTAGCTGTCGCTCGCCACTTCGTACGCTTATCCCTCAGGAACAGATCTATTTCCTGGGACAAAAAAGGCCTATGTCCTTTCCCAAGCTCTATTTTATCTCTTTACCAAATTTTATCAGAATCGGTTCAGTGGTTTAGGCGTGAAAGCGTAACAGACAGACAGAGTTACTTTTGCATTTATGACATTAGTAAGGAAGTAGGGATTTCCATACAAAATTCAGTAAGGTCCACGTGGTCCACTCAAGCCTTATCCATTGGGATTTTAGAAGACAGAAAATAAAAATTAAAACAAAGGCAAAAAGACTGTTTCTTCCACTAAGTGTCAATCTTAAGCAATGTTGTAGACGAGTGACCTAGATTCACTTAAATGGCTGCTCTAATAGCGCTCTGAAGCGAACAAGTGACACTCTCTGGACATTAGGTAGTCATGCGCGATACGTGATATCTACAATAGTGCCAAGTTACTTATCTATACTAATATTATACAGCTGAAGAGTTTATTTGGTTGAAAGCGTCAATCTCAGGAACTACTGGTTCGAATTGAAAAATTATTTTTGTGTTTGATAATCCATTTATCGAGGAAGGCTATAGGCTATATAACATCATATATTTTAGTAGTTAGTTTTTTCCGCAAATTAAAGCGGGTGAAGCGAGGTACAGCTAGCTTATTATAAAGGTCTTCAGCATCCTATACTGTAGTAGCGTAATACGAGTATATACAGTATGTTTTATTCAGATTATGGTCTACCGGTGTGCAAAGTTTCATGAAAATCCATTCAGTAGTTTTTGCGAGAAAGAGGAACAAAGCTCCTGACAAAGTTTCACATTTATTATATTATATTAGAAGGAAGGAAGAAGGGTTACATACATGTTAACAATCACAATTTATTCCATGGTATGTTCTTTGGCACGACCAGGCACGGCGTACCGAAATGATTGCCATACTGTGTGCTTAGTGCGAGTTTTACGTGACATAACAGGTTCGCAAATTAAATGCAAGTTGGCTAAAATTTGTATGGGACCGAAGCTTTTCTTTTCACTGCCGGTAGATGGCTCTGCTTCGGTCTCATACAAATTTTAGCCAACTCGCATTTATTCAGAGCCTATTATGTCAAGTAAAACTCGCACTAAGCACTAGACCGCCATACGAAGGGTCCTGGTTTCGATTCCCAGCGAGGCAGAAGTTTGAATGATGAGTTGAATTTCTGTTCTCGGTCTGGGTGTATGTGTTCGTATCTTTGTAAGTTGTCTATGGCACCCACCATGCAGAGAATTATAGTTCCATATTAGAATTCCCTGGTGTATTTATAACAAATTATAACCAACGTTATTGCAAAAAAATAGTCACCTTTACAATAAAAATAACTAGGAATGAATGATCTACTAACACATAAATTATTAAATACATTATAAGATAAATTCCAAATCAGATGAAAATACACAAAAACAATAGGATTACACTAAATACAAGACTTTCTGACTTAACTACCTCTAAGCATGTAAAGAAATATGAGCTTTAAGAATATTAGTGTAAGGTTATATTCGGGCTGCGCAAATATATTGGTTATGTTGGTGTGAAAATACTCACTCATCCGTTAGTCCAAGCTTACCCATAATTGTGATGGATCCTTCCTCTTAAAGCTCATTGGGATTTGAACAGTGTACATATTTAGACATTTCATGTTGTTTAAGATCTATCTAGTTTAATAGAAATATGTTTTTAAAAATGACCATAAATGCTGGTCATACACTATCAACAAACAGGCAGACAAACAGATAACTTGACAAAGATTCGAAAATTACATCTATCGAGGCTACCCATTAAGATAATTCACTATCCATAGACATTTATAATCGGTTACAACATTATTAAGCAAATATATCCGTGAATACTTGCTGTCATTCTTCAGCTGTTAACTAAAAATAATAATTTAACTACTTGCCATAAATCACACCAATAGCGCAAACCAATAATTTCCGAGCAATCGATTTTAAACCGAGATTAAATCGATTCATAACTGCATTCAGACAAGCAGCCCATTATTCATTTTCATTTCGCGGAGATGAAAGAATTCTCTCGGCTTAGGATTGCGTCACACGGTGCATAAGTGCATAAAATACTCATGCAGATTTTCATTAATCTTTCTTCTTGAAAATAATCCGTTAGATTTTACGTGTAAATCGAAAAGGAGAAAAATGTATCCATGGATCGGGTAAATGGATAGTGAACGGATATTTTTTTCACATGCTTATTTATATTGACATACATGTTATGGTGGCCATACACAGTTAAGTATAGTTGTCAAGTTTGCAGCGGGTTTGACGCGGCATCCAGTAAACTTGACGGTGTATGGCCAGTGGCCACGGTATGGCTATATGCCCATATAGCTATCTCATGCAAACTGGATGCCACGTCAACTCAAACTGTGAAGTTGACAAGTACATTTGACCCTTGGTTAATGCCACTCAAGGGCGATAAGCCCTAAACAATACCTTTAGATATTAGTAAAAATAGTTTAAGGTTAGTCTACTATGGCAGTCCTTTACTAGAGGCTCCATTTGACCTAGAAAAAGGCGCAATTTTGCATTCCATAAAGCGAAGTCTATATTACTCTCATTAGTCGTTCTTTATATTCTCTTTTAATCGTAATAGAAGCGTGCGAATAATTAGAATCGTGCCTTGATTTCACCCGACAGTCCCAATTAGAGCTTGAATACAGTATGAATACAACGCTTTATAAATTTGATGTAGACAGATAGGGTTCTACAAACAGATACGGTTTGGAGGCAATTTGTTTGGGTGCTTTGAAAATTTACGAGTGAGATTCGTCTTTTTCTTCACGTTTTATCAAGGAGCGGTCAGGGTCGGCAAATATCTGTCGATATGTATCTTTTTTAACCTTCATACGAATTGTTTATTCGTTATTTTCATATTTTACATATAATAGAGAGTTGGATTAGGTATATTAGTTATTTTACTTCTAACTAATGTTATAAATGTTTTCATTTTTTAAAGAAATTTGGCACATATTTTTAATATACGTTTCATTATGGAAATTAAGGGGGCTTATCCCAAAGTTTTTAGAAATATATCTTCTAAAGCATAATAACAGATATTTATTTTTTTATTACAGCGCAAGCGAGATGAGAGGCAAATTTTTTATCCCATTACTAACCGATGATCGTTACTTTGACACCGCAAATATTGACCTTTCATTTACCGTTTTATAAAATTTCTAACTTTTCAAAATTTGAAAATATAATTTTTTATTTATGCGGTTAAGAGAAGAGAAATAAAAAAATATGTTAATATGCGACCAATATAAGATATAACCATTATTGTTTATTATTTTCACAGAACTCTATTACTGACATAACTCAGTATAACTGCTTCTTTAAAAATAAAGCTTGTCTAAACATACCTCTTGTCCAAAGTAAATTCTTATTTTTTGTTTGTTGCAGGACTAGACTACATGAGAAATGCAAATATTTTTGCAGTAATTAAAATGAATAAGTTCAATAAACGCCCGTCCTAAGTTTTCTAGATCTAAAAAAGGTTACTATATTAAGTCTAGACTTGGTTGAGCTAAATTTCATTAAGGTCCGTGAACTTTTTACATAAATTTCCTGCAGCTCCATGCCGCGTTCTAACGCCTTTTGTTTTAAACTCCTGATTTCAAATGTGAATCGAGCGGAATTCGTAATTAGAACTGCTACCCTAATCGGACGAGTTAGATATAAATTGAATATAGTTTACAAATAATTTTTATTTAAAGTTCACTTGGTATTTTAATCCTACTAGTATTACAAATGTAAAAGATTGTGGAAATGTTTGTACCGCTTTCACCCAAAAACTACTGAATTGATTTTCATGAAACCAGACTAATAATCTGAAATAAGGTATAGGGTACTTATTTTCCTGGAAAACTCGGGAAAAGCATTATTATTGTTTTATTTTTCTATTTATTTGTCTATACTGTTACAAATTAGTGATGATGACATATATGAGTATTAAAGACAATTAAATATGAGTTATACAAGGTATATACTAGATTAATTTTAAACTATAATCATATATTTTATGATTCTATTGGTTTGGCAACTGTAGTAGAGTTGACGTAAAAATAATTTTAATTTTACCAAATTTAATAACCGACTTCGAAGAACCAGTCTTCGAAAAAACCTATAATATAATATTTAAGATACCCTCAACTCCTCGTTTCATTAGAACTGAAATTTGATTAATATAAAGTCAATCTGGAAACATCTCTTTCGAAATATTAATTAATAAAGTTGTCACTGAAAAAAGGTTTTGGTTGAACTCAAATCCAATTATATTATAATTATATTTATCAACGATGCTTAGACCAACTGGATTACTTAGGAAGTATCCGATATTATGCAACAATTTATTCTTCAAGAGAGTCAAAGACTAATAGCTATTTTGTAGAAATATTACTTCGTGCAATGTGTTACAGATGAAATGTATGGCACATTGCACATAGATGACTTTTACTCAATATGATTAAAAATACTAATTTATTTTTGCGTGTATGATTAATAAGTAGGTACCATAAGTTTTTGTGACATAAAAAGAAAATTATTTGACGATGTCATTAAATTAAAAGGGTTTAGGCGCAAAATGTCCTATTCGCGAAATGTCCGGCGGACGCAAAAGGTCCTTTTCGCAGAATGTCCTATTCGCAAAATGTCCTATTCTCAGAATGTCCTATTCTCAAAATGTCCTGCCTTAAATATTATATCGTTACAACTTATTTCGTCTGTTCTCTTTATGAAAGAAGATGAAGGCATAGCCCATTATTTGGCTACATATAGATTGAGTTTTCGTAATACATCAGTCTTACACAACAGAAACAATAAAGATTATAATTATAGATAACTGCTTCATCCATCACTTTAACGACAATAAGCGCTCAAATTCTTTTGTACTTAGTTCTTTATTTATAAAGCTTATGAAGTTCCGTTGTTGAAAATCTCTAAACGAACAATTCATTTTATAAATCTGATAAGCCTGTCATTGTAATAAATTATCGTTACTTATTAAAACATGTGAAATATTTTTACGAGTTTTAGTTGTGGGAGAGTCATCTCGGTCAACAACACATCAGTGATTGATGTTGCTGATGTCCGTAGGCAATGATGACCATTACATGGCTCGTCTACTCGTTTTTTAGAGTTCCGAAATACAAACGGACAGGGTTCCGATTGTATTTCGGAACCCTTATATAATAGTTTCGTCATGTCTGTCCGTCGGTCTTTGCATCCGTCTGTCTGAAGTAAAGCGCCGAGACCCTTAGTGCTAGAAAGCTATTATTTGGCATGGATATATTAAAACTCCAGAACCGTAGAATAAAATATTGAAAAACATTTTTTTCAGGGTACCTCCCCTACAGGTAACGTGACGATAAATTTTTTATTTGACGCGTACCCTATAGTGCGGGGTACCGTTGAAAAGGTCTTCCAAAAATATTATCCTCTTCTAAGACCATTTTTGGAATCAGGGGTCCGTTTGTGAAATATTGGATGTATTTTAAATTTTTGATAGAGTCAAGTGTCCCCTGCTGGCTAAGCGGTTGAAGTTGGACAAGTGAAAAATTTCTCAAAAATAGGTTATATAATGAATTTAGAAGGAAAACTATCACGGCTATGTTAGCATAATAAGTTTATGAGTAATAGTCGATAAACTTACTACTTCGGAACCCCACATTGCGCGTAGCAAGCGGGTGCCAAACGGGATGACGACCATCGTTCAACATTGCCCATGGACATCAGTAACATCAAAGGCATAACCAACGCCTTACTGACCATGAAAGAAGAGAGACATAAAAGAAAATAAAGATATCGTATAAGTATGGAATATAAATAATTTTGTTGAATATTGAATAGCAATTATTGATCAATACGAGTATTGTTCTCAACTTAAGAACACCAACCAAATACCTAATAAAATTACGAACAAGACTTTAAACAAGTACAGTCCGATGTAATTACGAGTCACGTCTAATTTATTTTGTTGGCACAAATGTAAATTAGTTTCGTGCGGTATCTCGCAATCCCGGGCGGGATTCTGGTATTCCGGGATTCCAAATACTTGTTCAAATAACTCGAAGCGTGGACGTTAGCGACGATATCACCTCGGGTACTGAGTTGTCACGGTAAGACAGTTCTTGATTGAGTTAAGACCTCTGTTCCCTCCTAGAGGTGAACAGTACTGTTCATTTGAATATGTGTGCACACAGATATAAATATGGAATATCCAACCCACATACATTACGTGCTATGGCATACATACACTGTCTCGTATATCGTCTGTCTCATGTATTGTATATGGCAAACGTCACTACCACTTTTGAAGTAATTATGTACTCTGTGGCACGGTAAAATAATATCTTTATTGTGTCTGTGGTCACTGACAGGCGTAAAGAAATGGCGGACGACAGGTGTGCATGCGAATATTATAAACATCGAGTGTTGATGTCTTTGTGAATATAAAATACGTGGACATTGTCGAGTCAGTGAATCTAGAATTATAAATTGATACACTCGGATCTTCTATACAACGCATCATCATATTCATGCCTTCGTTTAATAGTGGAACTGAGAATGTTGGGTACATATTAGATTTCAAGACAACCGACATTTTTTTTGACAAAAAACACAACAAAAAACAACAGGGTCATACCACACTACGACAGAAAAAAATTTAAGCATTATATGTAATATAAAATATAGATATAGTAATATCCGGGGTCGATCGCTAGTTTATTGGGACGAAGTTCCTTATCGCGCGTTGTGAAAGGGGGCTAGACGGAAAAAATTCTTACGAAAAGTTGTCACGACACTTTTTGAAGTGATTCAGTAATATGAAACTAGATGGCGCTGTACAACTTTCTGAATCACGCTAGCGTGATTGTACAGCGCCATCTAGTTTCATATTGCTGAATCACACTGCTGAGCGCGTAAAACAATACTTAAATCGAAACGAACTTCGTTACATCCGGGTGTCCCTTGACATCTCAAGTTTTTTTTATATAGCTTGGTGTAAGATTCAAACTTGTCTTTTTTGTTATTAAATCAGTTCAACGCGCGCCGCTGCTCTCTAGGTAGCAAACTGATTATAATCCCACAATTTCCATAGTTTGATGTGTCAATATAAATTCAAATTCCTTTATCTTGCAAATAGGATGACATAGAATAATATTATAGCGAAATATATTACGTTAAACTATGTAACTATTTTGTATATATAGGCCTGGGTTGGGTTCTGTACCATTTTGTGTTATTCCGATGGTCTCTGGACATGGTTGTCCACTTACCACTATTCCTTCGGTATGAAAAGGGAAATTATTCAGAAGTATCTTTAATGTCAATGTTACCAAATGTAAATGTAAATATCGGCCATTCGGATTATATATCGGTCATTTGGGTTGTCTCTTCATCGGTTGGATTGTCTACTGATTTTCTATCCCTCATTTAAATTGTTCATCGGTGATTCAAAATTTTTATCAGTCATTCGCATTGTATATCTGCCATTTGGATTGTCTATAGGTCATTTGGATTGTGTATCGCCTATTTGGAATGTCTATACGTCGGTAAGATTATGATTAATAATCATTCGTGTCATTCGGATTGTATATGGGCCATTTGGATTATCTATCGGTCGGAACGTCTATTGATCATTCAGATTGTCTATCGGTCGGTCATTTTGTCGATTCCTCTAGTGATCATACAAACATCATCATTCGGATTATTCAATAATCAATCTAACTACACTGTAGTAGTAGTACAACATCTATGTTGTAGGCTTACAATCAAGATAATTAATCCACATTATTTATCTATACTAATATTATAAAGAGGAAATATTTGATTGTTTGTTTGCATTGAATAGGCTCCGAAACTTCCGAACCGAGTTGAAAAATTATTTCACTGTTGGGAAGCTACAGTATCCCCAGGTGACATAGGCTATATTATATTTTTTTACTATATTTCCCGAAGCGAAGCGAGGGCGATATCCTAGTTTCTTATAAGGGAAATGTTAGTTGTTTGTATCATTAAGTCTTTAAGATAAAGCACGGGATGATTTAATGCACTGTGTGTCAAATTACGAGGAAATGACTACCGATAATATGACTATGCTCATAATTATCGGTATATTATCATCTTATATATTATATCTTATATATTATATTATCATCGGTATATTATCATCTTTTGCTATAAAAGATGCTTTGTTCTTTTATATCTACGATTAACTTCATAATTTCACGTTAGTTATATGGAGCATTTCCACGTTATTTGTAAGAGGTTTTAAAATTTGCTCAATCCGTCCTTCAGTCTAAATAACCTTTAGTAGACATGGGATTTATTTTATAAAGTTTTTACAAAAATAAATTTCAAACTAGCGATCCTCTGCCATAGATTGTGATGTTTATAGGCTATTCAACATTTTGAAAGTTATATAACGCACAAAAAATACAAGTGCGTGCAGATTTTAAACCCGAAATGCGTACGAAAAACCATCCTTTAAAACACTATTCGTAAAATTTACCCAGCTTTCAAATCCCACTTTCCTTCATTTCACTCTCGACCAAAATGACCTCTGTTACCGTATCCAAAGTTGTTTATTGTGAACATTATGAAAATATTGAGAATGACTCGACAATTAATACAAGTAAACGACCATTAGGGCCCCATTAACCGTTATATCAAACTACAAGAAAGCTTGGTCTCATAAGAATCTCTTAACGACTTTGTATAATAAAAGGACACAATTTAGGTCCAGACTTTAGATACAAAGAACCTCAGAATCTTTAAGTTATAATAAAGATAAAACGACTCTTATATTTACCCTATATTCCGTACATCCGATGTAAGTACGAAATACTTCTAAAATCTCATTGTTGGCTGTCACACTATTATAAATTTTCTTGGGTTTTTAGGAAAACGTGTAGGTACCATAAATAATAATAAACGTGTAAAATATTATAAATAAATAAAAATGTAAGAATTGGAGTTCATTTTGAAGTGCAAACTAAAATATAACGCTGTTACAAGAACATAATTTATATTTTTTCCGCCTAATTGTTTATTACCCCTGCGTTGCAATCAAAATAATAAATATGTTACAATGATTTTAGGGTAAATTTTAGGAAAAATCTAGCCAAATTAAAACCTAACATTCGTATGAATCTACATATGACCAAGTAACACTGCGAGCCTAGTTCTTGTAAGAAGGTCAAAGATTACTTGGATTAGTTCGTACTTCTACTTAGCTAGATTTTATTATTTTTAAAGTAATCTTGTATAATACTCCGAAGTCCTAACTAGATCTTGCGTTATGACCCATAATAGGTTGACAGTAAGTTTGCGATCTATGAAATAAAATATCTATATAATAAAGCTATGAAATAAAGCTATGAAACAATTGTTCACTATTAAAGACTATACTCCTACATCTAAGAAGAAAAAAAGGTTTGGAACCGGTGGAACTTAGCCCCATTGTCTTCTCAGTAAATTGCTTTCAGTTATGGAGCGATATCGTGGGACTATTGTAAAAATGAAATTTAGAAGATTTTTAACGCCGTTGTTTTATAAAAACTGAAAAGGTTTTGCGCTATTTATTCGGAAGGTTTATAGGTTAGTAAGATTATGTTTATTGGAACGTAGAATTTAAATACACATACAATAAGAAACATAATCATATGCACACGAACTCAATCTCCTACGTTTGGGAGACAAACATTTTAAACACTAACTATTAAGTATTCTGTGACACTATTCTATTACTGATAAAAATAATTTAAGTAGTATAAATTAAAAAAAAAAACCAATAAGCCCGACTGCACAAACGATCACGTACCTTTTTGAAATCCTTATTATAAGCTCATTAATTTAATACCCATATTGCATTATTTGATTTATTTTTATTTTTTGATCCTTTAAACAATGGCACCTCACGGCCATTTTCTAATTTCACTTATCTAAGATCACTTGTCGAGATGAAATTATATACATTCGTCCAGCGGTTTGGAAGATATGAGGTAATAAAGCATACTACATGCATACATACAAACATACAAACAAGATACGCGTGAAAAACATTACACTTCCTGGCAATAAAAATACGTGAGTAGTCGTAGCTGACTTATACGACACCGCTCCCATCCAACCAAAGTATGAGAATTCAAATATAAACTTAAAATCGTGCTCTGTAGGTAGGTACAACTATTGAGTGGCAAGGTTGCGGTTAGCTTGCTTCCCGCGCGCGGGCTGCTAATTTTTGTTGTTACTGTAAAGTGCACCTACAGAGCACGATTTTAAGTTTATATTTGAATTCTCATACTTTGGTTGGATGGCAGCGGTGTCGTATAAGTCAGCTACGACCTTAGGCGGCGGCGGGTAAAAATATGTGAGTAGTTTTTAAATGAAATCACTCAGCTTATTTTTACATCTATTATCTGCGCAGTAAATTGCTTTCAGTATAATACGATAGAGCTATTGTTAAAGCTGGAATTAATTACAACGCTATATTTGACGAGATTACTTTTTACCATAGAAAAGTTTTATTGCTGTTTTTATGCATAGCTACATTATTCATTATAAAAGTTGTGGCTGCTACTGTTTTGTCTGATATTTTAAGTTAATAATAAAGTTGAATTGGCACATTCACTATTATTGAATTCACTATCACCTTTTGAATTAGCTATTTCACAAATGTAGCACTATAAAAAGAGAGGAATAGCGACTACAACTTAGATCTATTGTTATATAGTCAACATTTCTTAAGTAATTGATATGTGAGAGTTAAAAGTACGTGACAGACAGAGAGAAGTACCCAGGAGTTATTCAAGCCGGGCCTTTGTCCGAAACAGAAAAGGATGTGATTTTAACCGATTTCAAAAAATACCTCCCGTATTCAATTCGATTGTATTTTTTTAATGTTTGTTACCTCAGAACTTTCGACTGTGTGAAACGATTTTAATGATTTTTTTTAATCGAAAGCTGATGCATGTTATGTGGTCCCACTAAAATTTGAGATCTCACGAGTAGTTTTTGAATTATCCCTAATTTTGAAGTCGATTATTTTTTGACAAAAATTATTGGTAAAATAACTCAGTTACTACATTTATTTCAGGTTGACATGTATTTACATTCTTGTATAACTTTAGGGGAAATATGAAATCTAAAGAATTAATTAAAAAATGTATCCCTTTGCATAAGACTTTGACGAAGGGAAATTGCGGTTTCTAGAGTCTCCTGGGGTAATTCAGCGCAATACAGAACCCTTTTTACCCTTGAAGCGGTATCCTATATTGTGAGACGACTGCTTATATATTGTTGAACTGGCAGAATCTGGAGAAATCGTCTTGGAGGAGAGGTCGTCAGGAGAAAACGCCTCGTAAAGTATATGTAAAGTAAAATCTTGATATTAATATCAGCTGTAAATTAAGTAACTATAGTTTTGTACTTCTCTTAGATATGGCGCCACAGGTAGGTGTTGATTAAAATCTGATCGGTCGCGAACTGTATGGTTTCATCCCATCTGAAAAGTATCCAACGCGCTTAAAGAAGTTTTCACTTCAAAAATATATTTATAACTATCACTTGCGATTAATAAATGCCAGGGACTCTTAGCCTCAGGTAAATCATACAAAGAACTTAGTAAAAATAGGTTTAAGAATGTAAAAAGTTATAAAACTTCCCCAATAACTACGAAGGTATTCTTTTCATGGAACATTTATAAATAAAATATCCCATCTGGGATCTACTGTCATTTGTCAACGTCAGGGAGATGACAGGTTCAAATCCTCGATCTCGAGTAGGATCAAATACGTTTGGGTTCATTAGATGGGACATGGTTTTATGTTGTTTGCCAGTTGAACCCTATCTCATTTCCAAATGTTTTTGAAAAAAAATAAAACATTTTATCTCTTAAACGACGAGATAGATTTCATGACGAGTTTTATATTGTTGTTGTTGAGTAATATTAAATGGTTTAAGTTCTTTATTAAATAATTTATCTTTAGATTACAATTAATTATCTACGAGAAATATACAACAAATTAATAATAACAATTTTTTTTATCTTTCCGGTAAAAAACACTAATATTGTATAACGCGTAGCAGATACAAGCCATATTTAAAACATACAAAGAAATTGTAATAATACTCGCATGATTTAGCCAAATAGAATAAGTGCATCTTGCATACCATTCATTTTAAATAAATGTAATGATATACATTGAACCATTAAATTTATTTAAAATGTTTTTTTTTTAATATATTTTTTGATTATTACTGATGTTCACAAGCCAGAACTTTTGATAACACAAAACCATATTCCTACGGTATATAAAACGATCTCATTTATGGTTCTGTATTTTAACAAAAAAATATCTATAGCAAACTCCAGTTTGTTTTACTCACTGACCTAGCTTAGTTCTATATTTTAATGTAAGCATTTTTATTTTCTTCAGTTATTAAACATTTGCAGCATGATTTTCATGTTATTGGGAGTTGGGAGATTATTTGCTCACTATTCCGTTGTTAAAACTTTATATTACGTTGATGATAACGATGAAGGAAATTATTTAAAATTTATTTCATTATTGTTAGGCTTTTTGTTTACGTAGACGCATAAACATTTTTTTAATAACAAACCATCATATTCCTACGGCATTTATTATTCATACGCATGCTACATATCATATGCTAGAGTATTCGACTGTTTTATGTATATGGGTAGACTGCGAATGCAACATTGCAAAGTTATGTATGGTATGTTGGCTTTTTTGTGGTTGAACAGTAAATATAATATATTGGCAGCATTGGACACGGCTCACAGTTGATCTTTTCCATATAAAAACGGATTTTTTAATTAATGTACAAGCCGTCTAAAAGTTTGCATTGGCAACGCTGACGCTATCGTCTATAACTTGCAGCACTTATCGTCTATAGCTTGCTTGCTAGAAATCTGTCCATGGAGCGGTATCGTCCCGTTTGCCTACTGCCTGTTTCATTATGCAGCTTGCATGCAATTCATAGATAGTATTTTAAATGAGCCCTATATAAGACATAACTTCAAAATAATATCTTAGCATAAAACAAGTGTTGTGTTTAATGACTGTATTAAACAAAAACATAATTGTAATATTTTTTTAGGTGTAAAAAGCAATAACCTTCATTAAATTTAGGAGCAACTTCTCTAATTGTTATGCATTTCCAAATGATGCTCCATGTATGTGGTTTTAGCCAAATCTTAAAAGCTTAAGCTAAGTACCGTATGTCATTCACTCATTAAAAACATTGCTTTAGACTGGCGTATTTTATTCTCTTAATCCGTTATTTTTTCTCACTCTAAATGATCCTACGACTAATGGTCGTGCCGCAATCGTGACAGTTAAATGGCTCTCACAGTAATTATACTATACCGCCCACCGCTTGCATCCGTACGATGTGATTAGAATCGTTGATTTCCATTTCTTGTACTTTATATTTGCTTTGTCCTACGTATTGTGTACTTCGAGGCTATGATAAAAATGAAATATGATAGAAAGCTACATTAGTTCTGAGTGATATATATTATTAAAATGAAAAGGCTTTTTCGTGGTAGTCGAATTTCTAAAGTAAGTCGGAGAAAAATGGTCAAACGAAAACGTTTTTCGAATGCTGATGATAAATATGACTGCGTTCTAGAGAAAAATTGTAAAACTTGATAATGCCTACAAATATTAACTACATGGCGCTGTACGGTTTCTGAATCACGATCACGGGAAAGCGGTGGCGGTTGTATAAGGCCGACCGATTTTCTTTTGAAATAAATGCATCCGACGAAGGCTTGGAGTTCGTAAGACCAAAACGACTCTTCAGGCAGTGTTTAGTGGGTGAGAGTCCCATAATCAGCACAAACGGCTGTGCTGGTATGTATAAAGCATTCACAGCTTCCTGCCGATTTAAACATATAACCACTAGAGACTTAATTAAAGCATTTCAGTCTCTGAAGGTAAAGAATACAGGTGACTTGTGGGGCATCTCGGTAAAAATAATACAGTATATTATAGATATCATAGCTCCATATTTGGTCGTAGTTTTTAATAAATGTATAGATCTCGGTATCTTTCCAGATCTTATGAAATGCAGCAAAATCATTCCACTTTTTAAAACAGGTGAAAAAACTGATGTTAATAACTATAGACCAGTTTCTGTTTTACCAACTCTTAGTAAGATCTTCGAAAAGATAATACTGAATCAAATGTTAACCCATTTCAATAATAATAAATTATTACATCCTGAGCAATACGGTTTCACAAAAGGCCGGAGTACAACCGATGCCGGGGCTAGGCTTTTAAAGCATATATTTGAAGCATGGGAAGCATCACAAAATGCCATAGGTGTATTTTGTGACTTATCTAAGGCATTTGATTGTGTTGAGCACGAAACATTGCTGCTTAAACTTGGCCACTATGGTATAAAAAACAAGGCCCTTAGCTTGATCGCGTCTTATTTGAGTGATAGAATACAAAAAGTAAGCATAAACGATATTAAGTCATCGGGGTCACCGGCTGTGATGGGTGTACCGCAGGGCTCTATATTGGGTCCGTTTCTTTTTCTGGTATATATTAATGATTTACCACATTATGTAAAGAACCAAGCGGATATTGTACTATTTGCTGATGATACATCATTAATATTTAAGTGTGAAAGGAATAAAGTAAATTTCGACGACGTAAATAGTGCTCTTTCGCATGTGTCGCGTTGGTTCACTATCAATAACTTACTTTTAAATGCAAAAAAAAACGAAATGTATAGAGTTTGTGCTACCTAATGTTAAAAAAGTCAGCAAATCTCTTAAACTAAATAATGAAACATTGCATATGGAGGAATCAACGGTCTTTTTAGGGGTGACCTTAGATACTAAACTTCAATGGGGCCCACATATAACAAATCTCGCGACAAAACTTGGTAGGGCTGCTTATGCTGTTAGGAGAATAAGGCAGTATACTGACGTCGAAACTGCTAGGATAGTTTATTTTGCTTATTTCCACAGTGTTATGTCATATGCCATCTTGCTGTGGGGCAAAGCAGCCAATATAGAACAAATTTTCATTCTCCAAAAAAGGGCTGTTAGGGCTATCTATAAACTTAAGTCTCGGGAATCTTTGCGTGAAAAGTTCAAGGTAATAGGTATACTTACAGTAGCTTCCCAGTATATCTTCAATAATGTAGTTTTTATAAGGAAGAATATAAACGCGTATAAACAAAATTTTGATATTAATAATCGCCAAACAAAAAGAATGTATCAATTAGTTACGCCTTCGTTCCGCCTAAGTAAAGTGCAACGATCTTTCATAGGGCTTGGTGTACATTTCTATAATAAAATCCCAAAAATAATACGTGACTTGCCAATAGAATCTTTCAAAAAACGTGTAAAAACACAATTGTTAGGCAAGGGATATTATAGTGTAAACGAGTATTTAAATGACAAAGACGCATGGAAATGATTAGCTCTGCAACCAGTTCCACTCAGAATAGTAAACTTTTGTTTGATAATATCATTTTTGTAATATTTTTTTAAAAGATGTGCTGAGGAGTTTCTTTAGGCTTTTCTTCTCCTCCATGACAAAGCACCTTCCGAAAAGCCAAAAAAATGACGTGCATAAGTGTATCAATGATACCTATATGAATAAAATATTTTGACTTTTGACTTTTTTTGACTTTTGAAAAAAGGGAAAAAAATAAAATTTCAAGTGATACTTGGTGAGCTGGAAATAATGGTTAGCTTGACTTTGTGGAGTTACAAAAAGAATTAAAAAGTCTTTTGTCTATTTTGTTGATTGTTATAATTAAAAAAACACGACGTTGATGTTTGAATGTTGGAATTCCCAAATATGATACATGAATTGCAATATCTAAAAGTAAACATTTTAAAATTTTAAACACTACCAACGGTTATGTTTTCTAAACGAATATTAAGTATAAAGAGACAATAGATAAACTTTAAAACTACTGAATCGGTTTCAAAAATTATTTCACCCATCTAGAGCTACATTATTTCTAAGTAACTGATTATAATAAGTTACATATATTTACACTTACTTATTATAATTACAATAAGTAAGTGGCTTTAATTATAATAAGTTACATTTTTTTTATAAAATGTGTTGCAACGTCTGCCGAATCAGCTAGTATAATATTATAATAAAAAAAATGTTGAGAAAGAAAGCACCATAATCTCCAGATAACTTGAGAACACAGCAAATCGAAGTGACCTAGGATCTCTACTTAGTAACAAGCGAAATTAATAAAGGCGATTCTTTTTGGAAAAAATTAAACATCTATGAGAGTCTCCATAGCATCAACTTGTTATACTTTTAACGACACTTCTTTGCAATTAAAAGTTACTTTCTACTGATAACAAGGTAGAAATACTTTATTAGAGACCGAGTAAAATAATTGAATGCTTAATCAAAGAGTACTGAATGAATTCTTTATTAATAAATAAAATTATATTTTGCATAATTATGTTTAAATTTTGGTAGGTACTTGTGGAAAGAAAACAAAGGTAGTCCAATGGCAGTCATAGACAAGCCAAAGTCATATTTTTATTTAGTCATAGGACCAACGTAAGTAATTTACGAAACTCTAAATCGTTAGAGTCACAATGATACGTTACTAATATATATATACTAAATATTTCCTCTCGGAAAGATATGTATTTCTGTATGTTTGTAATGAAATACTAGACCGATTTCAAACCTTCTTTCACCACAGGTGAAAGAAGGTTTTCTATTGAGAAAGTTATATTATTCTTGACTAAAAATAAATCGAATAATGCAATATGGGTATCAAATTAAAGAGCTCATTAACGGGCTTTCAAAAAGGTATATCACGATAGCTTTTTTGATAACCGGGGGGGCTTTTTAAATTTTTAAATATGTACTAGTTAATTGTAATAATGTATTTTACTTCATCACATTACAAGTAAAAATGTTTGACGCCTGGCGCAGTTAGTACGAGTCAGCTAGTAGAAAATAAACATAAACTAAATAAAAATTTAATTATTATCTAATCAGGAAGTGCATGCATAAATTCACAATAAGGACCACATTAGAAAGACAATTTTGCTTTCAAGCGGTACTCTCACTTTACGCGGGTAAATTGCGAATAAGAGACAGTAGTTCAAATAGAACTACCTATTACTCTATTTGAAGCTAGTCACACATGATTCGCTGCTTTGAGGATTCAGTTGGAACAGCTCATTTGCTTGCAAAATGTTACTGGTGCCAACACCTTCCGAAATAAAACTAAGTTTTAAGCTTGCTTTTCAGTAGATTCTAGTGCTTACAAATATTTGCCGACATTATATACAACTAATTATGTATTATTTATGTTTAGTGTCCTCGATTATTTTAGTTTAAAATCATAAGCCATAAGGAGTAATAGCTGAGTGACTTGAACGTATCCTGCTAGAAGGACTAGAGTTAAAATCTGATAAACACTAGTAAAATATTTTTTCTAAATCATAAGTCTTAGAAGTTACAAATATTATGTACACAATAGAATGTTCTGTTTCTGTTAAAAATAAGATCGTGAAAAAAGCAGCCTAAAAAACTCAATAATATTTAAGTGTATAAGAAATCATTGGTGACTACTGTAATAGGACCTATGGCTTTCAAGAATCTTATTGTGAAAGGAGACCCTTAGCATTGGACAGATAGGGGTGTCGTGATGGTATATTTCGGACGACGAAGGACAACACAAAATTATCGCGGCAACGGCCATGTTCCATACATGAACACATAAATGTCGAGTTTAGTGGAAAGTGCTGTCAATGAAATTAGTTAAAAGTCGTGAAAAAGGTGACCAAAATTTTTGGTTTTTAGATTGGTTTTTTTAGTCGTCTGTACTAATTACAATTTATAATTGATTATTCGTAGGAACCTCTACTTATGCAAGGACATTTGTTATATTCATTCTACCACCGTTTTCAAAATATTTTATATGACGAAATATAATCTTCAGAACATTGAAAATACATAATTATTTACATATAAAATAAGAATAAATAATATGACGGTTTAATGTGTAGAATGTTCATTTATAAAAAAACAATTATTAAAAAAAATATTATTATTAAATGTTTATTTGTAGCTTAACCGAAGCATTAGTAGAATTTGGCAAAGATTTTTATCTCGACATTTTGTTACTTTCAGTTATTTCCGCTTAATGATTATATTTACTGAGAGTTATGGTTTGGCAATATTATACGTATAATTAACTGATAGTTTGTGGTTTATGAGGTACTAGTGGATACCTAGCGTGTTCCACTACGCTAAAAAAATTCTGATGACAATGACAGATCAGTATTTTTGTGTTGACAGTCTGTTTATGCGCCATCTTTACATCTTCAAATTGTTGTATTGGAAAAAGGGAAAATAGACTTTATCAATGGATTGAATGTGCCTAATGCATGATATTAGTGGTCTTAAACAACTTTTTGATTATTGCCTGTTAATTGAAACCATTTTGAGGCATATCAGTTGGATGGTTTCAGAATATATAGAGGACATCTGTACAAATATATTTTGAGTTTTATGCATATTATAGATTATTTTAAACCGTATCAGTAAACAAAAATAATAATTCAATGCAAGTAAAAGCCATGACATCTTTTTCACGTTACGTTATACCCTTAATATCATGACTAAATTCATTGCTACTAAGACATATTTTCGGACAAAGCGTTTTCCGCCGGAACATATTATATTATGGTCACCTTAACGTGGGTCGGCAATAAATCCACGATTTCATTTGCAGGACACATTGTTCGTAAATGTCCGCTATACTGTCGAGAAAATGGTTAACTTAGCTATATGAAGTAATATTTTTCTCGGTTATTGAATGTTAAGGAGGTCTTTAAAAGAGAACAGGAGTAATAAAATTTTATTTACGTTTTGAAGGGGAATCTGGATATAAATGTACTCGTAATATAATAATATGAGACGATATTGCTGTATAGATTTAGCTCGTGTTTACTACTAAACATATATGTGGACATAGTATCTAATGCAATATTTTATGTGTATCAGTGTAGTGTGTATAATATTATTATGAACATCATTGTATTCAATCTAACTGAAACCTGGTAAAGTTCAATCTGGATGGTAGGTATGTATGGTACTACCATGAGAAATATTTAATTTGCAGTTTGAACTATACTTATATGTGATAAATATTAAATATTTTTTATGTTTGTTACCTCAGAACTTTCGCCTGGGTTACCGATTTTGATGATTATTTTTTTTAAATGAAAGTTGGTGCTTATCATATGATCCCACTTAAATATAAGCGAGATATCGGTTATTTTTTGTCAAGAATTATGATACAAAAACTTTGCATATTAAATGTTTAATATTATAGTGTTTGTGTTATTATTATAATAATATTAAATCATACCTTACTTAGGTATAAATTTAGTGAACAGGGATTAATTCCTTCTCCTTGCTCCCTTCCACAAACCACTCGTCTTTATTTCGCCGACTGTCAGAGCTCTCAAAACTCAAAGACAGTGATTAACATAATATGTCAAATGCCGTAAAAGCAGTTCGAACTAATAAACCGTTGCGCCGGCCGGCTCAAAAACCATCTCACCCGCGCGGGAAAAACTCTAATCCAAGGAAGAAAACCTTAACGCAGTGTATAGTGTGGTGGTTCCCCGTTATCCTCTAAATGTGAGTACCTTTCTACTAAATCTAACATCTTCAAGCCTGGGCCGTGAATCTAGCTATTACTTGCTGGGCTATGCTTAACAGGTAGCATTTTACGTCGATTACAACACAAACATTCTCCAATATTAATCATTACGGAACTTTTTTGTATTCTACCCTGAATACCTGACTCTTTTGTTGACTGTTTTAAGATCTTATTGTTATGAAGCATAATGCAATAAAATACTTAAGACTTATGAAATCAAATACGTTCAAAATATATTACGTTTTCGTCGAGGTTTCGTTGAAGTACCCTTCAGTCGAAACAACTGTGTGCGTAAAGCGATCTCACATATTGTTTGACGTCTCGTGGGGAATAAACTGAAGTGTAGTTGCGGGGAGTTTGGCAGCGAACATCATATAACCAAACAACGTGTCTTGTATACCTGTATATTACTTAATACATGAAACAAAAACTTTGTACCTATACCTTTGAGAATAAACACTTTTACATGCCTAATTGGAGTCTAAGATTTGTTTATTATTTATTTATTTATTTATGCTTTATTGACCCCCCTTTGCTTTATGCTTGATTACAAGAAAATATATTATAAATATATAAATATATACCTACATATTATAGATATATAAGTATAAATAGAATTCGGCATACTTAAAAAAGTAATAACGATAAAAATAATATAATAATAAATAAGACTGAATATACATTACTTAATAATAGTGTTGTAGATGATTATAATAAGATTGTTCCAGAAAAAGTTATTATAAGTGAATAAACATAAATATGATTTAACGTACGATAAAATCATTAACATGGTGTGTTTAGTGCTTTCAATAAGCATCAGTTGTAGTTAAAATTTACACGGCGAAAAACTGAATAGCTAAATATGTGTCACAAATACGTTTATCATTAAAATTTTAATCTTGTCAATTAATACTTGGGTAATATGAATTACGGTCGAATTTCTACCGCGGAGCTAGAGTTACAAGTTTGTATAAAAATTTAATACCGTATGTGTGCGACCACAAAAGTTTATGATTGACTTGAAATTTTTATGCAAAAATATTATTTTAATAGAAATGTTTTTTATTCTAGAGAGGATGGGACATTACCGGTATTTTGGCTTGAATTATAATTTGGGATAGTTGTTATTATAGTCAGTATGATATTATTCCGTGAATAAAGAAACTAATATCGTTATTGAGATTCATTCGTAAATATTTATTACATTTACTGAAGGCACAGAAGTGATACAGTATTCTTATTCCTTTCATAATCACTGATAAATATCCCGCAGCTGTGCTTGGCTCTTTTTTGTTATACTCGTATACTAATGATAACAAATGGGGCCGATGTTTTAACGTATGAAATGAAATGAAATGAAATAATCTTTTATTCATGTAGGTATCACTGATACTCTTATGCACGTCATTTTTTTAATCTACCAGCTTTTCGGAAAGGTGCTTTGTCATGGAGGAGAAGAAAAGCCGTAAAGAAACTCCTCAGCACATCTTTTAAAAATAAAACTTATATCTATTACAAAAATAGGTATTACCTGTGCAGAACTGGTTGCCTAGCTAGTCATTTCCACCCCCCCGGGGGTTGCTCGCCTTGTCGTGGCGGGGGGGCTTAGTAACCGTGGACTGGTCACCCACGGTGAAGCCAAGAGGCAACCAGGGCCGGCCTGTTTGGGCTGCCGGCTGGCCCGAGGAGGGCGCTCCCAGCGCGCTTGGAGGTGGGACCGTGGAAGATAGGGTGCACCGTTCTCCCTATCTTCTGCGGCCGTGGAGGGATCGCAGGGGGAGAGGCGTGTTGGTATTACGGTGCGCCACTCTCCCTACCCCCTGCGAGCTGGCGGGGCCGTTCCGCCGAAACGGCATTGGTGGGGCCGCAGAGGAAGAGGCATGTCGGTATTACGGTGCGCCGCTTGCCCTATCCTCTGCGGCCGAGGTGTGGTCGGTGGAGGAACCACAGACCTGATCCTCCACCGGGTACCAGTCATCTGGTATCCATGGCCTCCTAGTAGCAGACTCAGGGGGAGTTTGCTACAGTACTGGTGGAGGCCGAGGAGGGAGGCGCACCTTACCATCTGGTGCGCCCATCGTGGAGGGCCTTCGGGCTTTCGCGATGGAGCCGCTTGTGGGCGGCTGCCGCTGGCGGGGTCGCGGATGTGTGCGAAAGCGTTCCCGAAACCCCGTCACAAGGCGGCGAGGAGGAAGATGGGGGGGTTTTTAGTGGGTATACCGTGGGTCTCATTAGCCTATACGGGAGTCCCACATAACCACTCGGGTGCCCCCTGCGCCCGAGTGGTATGCGTAATGCATTTTCCCCCCCGGAAAAAAAAAAAAAAGCTAGTCATTTCCAAACATCCTTGTCATTTAAATATTCATTTATGCTATAGTAGCCCTTGCCTAAGAGCTGAGCCTTTACACGTTTCTTAAAAGATTCCACCGGTAAGTCGCGTATTTGTTTTGGGACTTTATTATGAAATTTTATACCTAGTCCCATAAAAGAACGTTGCACTTTAGAAAGACGGTACGAAGAGGTAGCCAATTGATGCATCCTTCTTGTTTGACGATTTGAAAAATCACAATTTTGTTTATATGCAGTTACGTTATTCCGTATAAACACTAAATTATTATAAATATATTGGGAAGCTACTGTAAGTATACCTATTTGTTTAAATTTGACACGCAAGGACTCCCTTGATTCATTGTTCTGAATGACTGTTATATTCAAAGCCCAGAAGCGTTTAATAAATATGCCTACTAGCGGTCGATCATCCAGACCCTGACCGCACTGGAAGGTGGTAATTTGAACACGTCATGATTGAATAAACCACTGAATACCTTTTATAGTACATCATTTTGATGTTGACAATTCCATGTTAGTTGGCGAAGGCGTCCAGAATGGTAAGCGCATTAAATAATATTTTACTACAATTTTTCTACATATTTTATTAATGTTTTTATTACTTTAGGGTTCCGGACGAAAAAAAAGAAAAACGGAACGCTTATAGAATCACTCGTGTGTCTGGGCGACCGTCCTTCACATCCAATTTTCTTCAAAACTACTCGACCAAATTTTCAATTGTTTTTGTAACACAAAAACAAAGGTATAAAGAAAACAACAGCATTTTGAATTTTTTTAACGAAATCAAAATAAATAATATGTTTTTCAAATCGTGTCGCATAACAGTACCGTATAGTGTTGCATGTCAAATTAGAGGGCTTATTATTAGGATCTGAAACATATTTTGTTATAGTTCTGCAAAAAATATTCAAGAAAGAACGAAAATTGAAGACGAAAATTGACCATCTCCCCTTATCTACGTAACTACTCCGGCTAGAATTTTGAAAAAAAAATACAGAAAATATTTATTTACTTATATATTACAGGATAACTATTTTTAGTAATCTTTTTAATGTATTTATTTATTTATTTTGTACGGCAAAACTAGTTATACTAATTACAATCTAAAATTGACATTACAATAAAATCAATCAAATAGGCATTTAAGAAAAACAGTATCATAAATTATGAATTCACAAATTATAAAATATCAATAATAAAATATGTTAAAATCTAAATTAGTATATAATAAATTTCAATCAAGTATACATTACGCGTTCGTCTCACAGTACTTCAAGCATGTATGACTGGTTGATGTATCATCGCCTATCTTTAAAATTTGTAACGTTTCATATTTTAACTGCTAATATTGGCAATAAATCTTCACTTGACTGGCATTAGATTATTCTTTGCGACGGAAGATCCAAGCCATGCAGTGAGACAGTTATGGACTGCGATGATGAAACGATAGCAGAAATAGATTTCGGTCTTCCATTATGGATAACCGGACAGGACATTTATTACAGTTCCGTCATTGATACATTGTGGGATTTTGTTGGAATGATTTAAAGTCGCAGTTATGTTACGGCTGAACCAATTTGGCGCTCGTATCTCTATCGATGTGTTCAATACATTATGGTTCAAGAACTCGAAATTTTCGATAACAAAAAATATCCTTCAGTGAAACTAAGTCCACATGACAAGCTTTCACAGATAGTACGCGTATAGCCAGATGGTTTGTGTCAGTCATAAGCGGATTTCCCTTGACGTTACGTAGGGGCTCATTTCCACTTGAATGAATTGATTCCTTTTAAGGGTTCCGTATTGAAAACGAAAATCTTATGATTTCGTAATGTGCTTTCGTCCATACGCAGCACATTGCAGAGATCCTTAGTGCTAGGCAGTTGTTTTTTGGTATGGATGTACATATTATTAAAACTAAAAATCATAGAACAAAATGTAGAAAATACCGGATACCTCCTCTACAGGTAAAGTGGAGATGAATTTGTTTTTCTCTTTTACCCCATAGTGTGATGTATCGTTGAAAAAGTATTTCAAAAATATTATGGGTCTGCAAACACCATTTTTAACCCCCGACGAAAAAATAATGGTGTTACAAGTTTGACGCATCTGTGTGTCTGTGTGTCTGTGTGTCGGTGTGTCTGTGTGTCTGTGTATCTGTGTATCTGTGTGTCTGTATATCAAACTTATAATACCCCTCTTTTTGCGTAGGGGGTTATAAATATTCGCTTGCTTAAATTTTTAACTTATTAAATTATAAAACTTTTAACGTTACTGTTGATTGGAATAATACTCTGACTGTGACATATTATACGAGTTTCACCCTTCATCGCTAACACCGATGCTCCCAAAGGTCAATGCAAGGTCTGTCCAACTGACTGGTTGCCTTCCACGACCTTGTATCCCATTAATGTCAGCTTATATGTTCTTATTGACCGATTTCGCTGCGAAGATATAAAACAAGGCAAAGTTAAGTGCTATTTCACGATGACAACATAAACTCTTTAGCACTACACTACAAACATGGAGTCGCTTTATTTTGTTAATATTGATGGACATATTTCTTTATTTTAACTTTGATTGGCCTTTGAAGGAGGTCTAGAGTACACTCCACCACGCTACCCTAGTGCGAATTGGCGGAGGGTTTAGTTGTCAACCCAGGCGTCGAAGTTTTCGTGCCGTCCTTCATAAGCCCTTCACAGAGATCTATTATGAATAAAAAGACTCGTGGGATATGTTTTTATTTTATTTTTCTACAAAATCTACTCTACACATATTCATATCAATTTTTTTGTGAATCGTGCTACGTTGAAAAATGAAATTGAAACAATTAAGATGAAACTAAAATTACTAGGATGAAAATTTTATGCAGTTGCTACTTGATTCACTGGAAGTTGTTTGCTACTTCCACAAAGATTATCCATGCATTAAATTAACTTCCTCAAATTAGTGTCCATGCGAGTTAATGCTAGGAATAAACTACGTATAAAGCAACTAACAAGAAAGCTGTATATTTTTATTCATGGAGTATAGAGATCCATGATTGTATTAATTCGGAGATGCGCCAGATGCGCGCATAGACATTTTCAGATAGGCACGAATTGACACAAAAACTCGGATAACAATGATTTGCCACGAAAGTACGGATCCGTTATAGGAACTGTCACGACAAAACGTCAATTCTCAGTGTGAAAAATATATTAATGGTGGAGGTTACACTTAACAATTCGTATTGTGATCCATCAATACGACAAATTATGATGGATCAAGATGCATGTTATTTATAGAAAACCGTGCACATTAATTTGATGGGTTTTAGGTTTCTAGGTAGATAAAAAGCTCGCCCTGATACTGGGGTACTGTCAAGATTAAACTCTTTACGAATAGAATCCCGCCTTCTACAACAGAAAGGAAACTACATAAATTACTACACATAATTACTTTGTGAACTACTTGAGTTGCTTACTTAAGTTGAATATTTAGCTTGAACTCAACTAGAAGTCAACTTTCTTTCTTTCTTTTTCTTCTCCATTGGCCGGCAATGCATCAGTGATGCTTTTGGTATCACTAACGTCCATGAGCGATGAAAGCCACTTACCATCAGATGGATTGAAGGTTCCACTTCTCGCTATTTCCATAAAAAAATTTAAACGTTTATATCCCCTATATTCGAATTACTAAAATAAAACTCTAAAAGAACAGCGGAGAGCGAAGTTAAGTAAAATCTGAATTATTCCACTAAAATATCCTCCTCCAGTCAAATTCGCATCGCGGGGCCATTAATTAACGTAATTACAGAGCCAATAGACAATTAGGATTCGCCGTTCGCTCGTATTTACAAACCCTTAGTTTTTTGCCTTTCATGTTTCTCTGCTTATATAAACAACCCTTAGTTTTTGATGTTTCCTCTAATATAGGCGAGGTATAGCTGATTTACGTTAAACCAAAATTGAATAAAGGTGTTTCATTTGTAACATAAACAGACAAGTTAATTGTAGGGTTTTTGGTATTTGTTTGAAGTTTGAATTATTTGTTGTTGTGGCTTTGGTTTTTTATATGAAAATGAAATGGTTAACGGCGTATTAATCATGTTGGCAAAGTATCAGTGGACTAACTTCTTTCTCTTTCTCTCTCTCACACACTGAAGCCGTTTCGTTCTTTCTTTTTTCTCTCTTCTTTCCTGGTCAGTAATATATCGGTGGCGAATTTGGTGTTGAAGATGACGATGATTGATGATTGATGATGATGACACTGGCCAACAAATGATTACAATAACATTAAAAAAAATTTAAACAAATTTACCTAAAACTTATGTTGGGTGCTACAATGGCATCCTATATCAGTTTTATTTTATCACCCACAAGATTCTCGCATTTTATATAATAATTTTTTGTTTATTTATTTATTTATTTACTGTATTTGTTTTGTTTGTAAAAGTCAATTTCTTGACTCATTGACGTCCAAAAACAGTAAAACTCCTAGATTTAAAAGCTGAAATTTTGCAATTAGCGAATTTTCAAAAAAACTAAACCTAAGGAGGCAAAAAGGTTAACTTTTTGCCTCTTTTAGGGGTATACATTCGAAAAACGCTTAAACACATTTATTTATTTCCAATCATGACTCTATATGTATATCAGATTTCACAGTGCTTGTTTCAGAATCAACTGGTTTTCATATTATTGGATGGCTCATTTAGAGTTTATTCATATACAAATATACACACAAACATAACAATCATAAACATGAGCTCACAGATGTAATATACCTGTTTTTTGCTACATGACAGAGGAAAATGAGTATTTACGACTACTTTATCGCTACCCAACCAATGAATATTATATCTTCACGCGTTTTCAAATAGGACTCCTCTCACATTAGGTTATACGTTATTTCTATCAATATATTGTCTGTGTATTACATTAGGTTATACGTTGTTTCTATCAATATCTTGTCTGTGTACAAATCAGTTGTATTTGTATAATAATGTCAACATACAGAGGTGAAGCTAAGTGCCAAATTGAAGCCTCGCTGAGGCCGGATTGAGTCAACTGTTTTTATTGACCGAGAGACAACTGCGGGCGCAGTCAATACTATGTAGTGCGGGTGACCGCTACTGAACATAGACTTTCGTGCTCTGGAAGGTACATTAACAAAGAACTCTTGTTATTCTTATATACGTAGGCGAGGCCGCTAAAAATGATTACTTTGATGAATAATTACTGTCCTTCAACATTACAAAAGTGTTAAGTAATTTTAAGCTACTTACTCATTACTTTTGATTTTATTGACATGTTATTTAATAAATACTAGGAAATCGCCCTCGCTTCGTTCCGGGAAAAACAATACAAAAATAAATAATATAGTCTATGTCACCCGAGGATAGTGTAGCTTCCCAACACTGAAAGAATTTTTCAAATAGGTTCGGTAGTTTCGGAGCCTATTCAATGCAAACAAACAATCAAATCTTTCCTCTTTATAATATTAGTATAGATAATATTTTAATTGGAGTTCAAATTACAAAAGTTACTTTTTAAACATTATATTACCTTGAAATGAGCGTTGTTTGAAAAGCCTTTATGCCACTTTTATATCACCTTTTCTATATAATATGGTAACATAAGCTTTTATATGCGGCTAATTTGACGACCCACGTGTTTATACATTTTTAAACGTTTATGGCTTGGCGCTGGAAGCATTCGTTATCGCTACAAGCATTGTGTTAATGTCAATGACAATTCGTATACAAATTCATATAATATCGCTGCAATTTGCAGTGCAATTTTGTGGTCTAATATGGCCGAACACAAGCTGACGCTTCAAGAAAAGAGCGAATTTGCTTTGAGCTTTGCGGCTCGTGGCCCGTCGGTATGAGTGCTATATATAAGATAACCGTTAAATGTTTCCTATAAGTTTAGAAAGCAGTGTGGGAGAGCCAGAAATAATGCAGGTCTGCTATCATTACCAGACGACCCTGTAGCCTAGTTGGTAGCGAATCTGCCTGCGAAGCGAGGGATTCCGGGTTCGATTCCCGGCTGGGGCAGATATTTATGTGACAGATAAATATTTGTACTCAGGTTATATGAATGTATAATTGTGTAAGCGTTTATTTATTTTATTTATTATTACGCATCGATGATACTTTTGGTGTTACTGATGTTCATACGCGCCCTACACTGTGGATAGCAACAATAAAAAAACCTAACTGAGAACGTCCTTCTTCTTTTAAAATCGGTTAAAAACATTAACAGTCAAAAAAAGGTGTGTGTGCGATTCACACACGATGGAAGTGAAACTAAACAAGATATAAAAATACTCACAAACACACAGTTAAATAATAACACACCACGCTGACATCTTACTAAAAAGCTGTAATACGCAGCCGCATACAGTGTACAGTAGCTCACGTAGTTTTCACATACACTAACACACGTTAAATGCTCAAATACAAGCATGTATTATGGCGCGTCTCCGAGCCAAGGACCTTGAGCGTTAGTTCCCTCCGCGCAAACCCCTCGACAACAACACGTAAATTATTAAGTGCCATCTAGCAGCCGTCTTACACAAAATTACTGTAGCGCGCCATCTAGCGACTAACTAAGAAACAAAAATCGGTCGGTCGATCGATAGATATTAAATAAGCAAGCTTGACAACGAAAATGAAATTCTTATTTTTTGTTGATAAATTCTTTGAAAATATTTAAAAGAGCATTTGAAAGTATTTAAAAACAGTATAAAAATAAAACTAAAAAAAAGAAATACTGAGAGACGCGAACCTGCGCATCAGGTATTGTGTATCTACGTCCTGACCATTGAGCTAGGGAGAGGTTAGATTCAACGACGAAATTTGCAGTTATATTATATGCATGGTTGCCGAGTATATTTCCGTCTCATTCTTTCCTACACATTTTTATATTTGTGTCTCTTACCTGTCATTTTTTCCGTTGCATCCGGTTTGAAATCACAACGATTCTAAAGAAGTTTCACTTCGAAAGAAATACTGAGAGACGCGAACCTGCGCATCAGGTATTGTGTATCTACGTCCTGACCATTGAGCTACGGAGAAGTTAGATTCAACGACGAAATTAGCAGTTATATTTTATGCATGCTTATAGTATGTATATTTCTGTCTCATTTTTTCCTACACATTTTTGTATTTGTGTCTCTTACCTGTCGTTTTTTCCGTTGCATCCGGTTTGAAATCACAACGATTCTAAAGAAGTTTCACTACAACAATATGATTTCGGAATAAGTGGAGGCCATACACTATCAAGTGTAATTGATCAAGCGTCAAGTCAAACTGCAAACTTGACGAGTACACTTGATCGTGTAGGGCCTTCATAAAGTTCATTCCTCGTAAACACAATAACTGTCAGTTTTGTCCCGTGACATTCAACTGTTGATGAGCACGTCACGTTTCGCCAGTCACGGTGGTCACGCATGTCGTGGTAATGCAATATAAATATATACTTGGCCTAATTACGAAGCTTGAAATTAAACAACAGTTTGCTTTAGGGATTGTTTTTTACTTGGGCAAACATTTAATTGAGATTTAGTTAATCAGGTTCTTATAATCTATCCATACTCTAAGATAAGATTTTTTTTGTATTTTTATCGTTACTTATTTTTGATAAATGATAGTCTCTTGAAGTTATAGACCAATGTCATAAGTCGAACTGGGAATCTGTCAGCTTATTAGTATGCAATTAATTAACAGTTTAGAGAACTAGAAACACGCTTATATAGTGAAGTAAAAAAACATTTTATGACTGTGCATTTTATGACTGTCCTGGGAGTAGCAGATCCTCGTGAGTTTTAGACTCAAACATATACATACAGACAGGCTAAAGGCACATGACTAGGGCCCGTATTAAAAAGCCGATCTTAACATCTCTGCAATTTCAAGATCGATTGGAATGCAGAAATGTGTCAAATCATTATGTAAAACTTATTATTTTTATATTATTTTTTTATAATATTTATTCAAGATAATGTTTCTAATCTATATATTACATGTTTATTGTATGATTATAATTTAATAATTGACATTTATTTAGTTTATTTATTTATTTACTTGCTGTTACAACATTATTAACTTCTATCTTTTTCGGTTATAAACCCAAATCCCTAAGTGAAACAATCCCTCTCTCAAATACTGTTCTATTGAAGAAATACTTCGGTAATCATAAGCAAAAATGCTTTAATCGTAAATTATCTAACGAACACTTCCTAATGGTTTCACATGATATGTGAAGGCTCACATCGTTTATGGCTAAAGTAATTTGCGTAAAAGAATATGTCGTAAAGACGCCAGTAAAACACTGCAGAAGGTTTTATAATTTCATCTTCTTGTTTATGTTCCCTTTATTATTCATAATGTACGGGATTTCACAAACTGTCAAATGACTGAAACTAGTGAATAAATAAATAAACGCTACACAATCCCACCTAGAATTCCCTGTGTCACAGGTGTCACGGACGACAAAAATAACCATAGATACCATAGATCTGGCATAATGTCATATATATAATAAATAAATAAATAACGCTTCACACTCATAGCCCCACACTAGGATTCCCTGTGTCGTGGGTGCCATGGACAACACACAAGACAAGGACATTCACACCCAGACCGATAACAAAAATTCAAACTCATCATTCAAATTTCTGCCTCGCTGGGAATCGAACCCAGGACCCTTGGCGCGGCGATCCGGCATGGTAACCATTGCACCACACGGGTCGTATACTTAGCTATGGAATAGTTTAAAAGACGAAATAATAAACATAATGGCGTCCTTGTCTAAAGTATGAAATAAAAGCAATCCAACTCTATACGCAACAGTTTCGCTATAACTGTCAAATTTTTCATGACGTCAGACGTGTGCCATGTTCGCCATTTTGGATTTCTCTTTACTACAGTGTAAATTGTGACTTATTACCAAGGTACTAAGGTACTAATTACTAAAACTCACTTTGACAAAGGAATGTCAAAGTCACGTCAAATTGGACAACAAAACCTCCATGTTTTGTTGCGTAGGTATACACGTTTTTTTCGTAGGTAGGGCAGTTCTATGTTATTCCCTTTTCTAAGAAAATAACAGTATACTAACACCATGACCCAAGAAAAACTTAATATGTCACATGTCTGTAGCTTTGAATCGAACCCGGGATCCCTCGCTTCGCAGGCAGGGTCACTACTAATGAGGCTACAGGGTCCTGTAATGTTGTCAAATGATAATATATGTTATGATAATAGATGGACCAGCGTGGTAGACTATGGCCTGTACCCCTCACATTGTGAGAGGAGACCCCGAGCCCAGCAGTGGGACAATTATGGGTTGTTGCTTTGCTTTTTTTATGCTTAGATGTCGAAAGACTTGTCTGTTTAGACGGATTTGAACTATTAATTTATTGGTGAAAATATACAAATAAGCAGTTGTCTCCAAGATCGTTTTGTGCAAAGTCCACCGTTCTGCACTGGAGCAGTGTGGTATGCTTCAGGGCTCCTTAAGGGGAGAGACGTGCTCAATAGCGGTATTATAAGCAAGAATATGGTAGGATTCGTTCTACTTTTGCAACTCACTAAATATTTTATTCTAAAACAAAACTTCTGCATGGGTACATGAGATACAATAAATTTATAAATGAAAAGAACGTGAAAATTATTGAGCGTACAGGCATTGAGACAGGTTTTCTGAAGCGAAGCCTTCACTTTTTATAACAATCAATAATAAACAAAATTGGTTACGGATAAATATGATAATAAGTAGACAGCAGTATCAGCACTTCAGCTTCGATATTTTAGTTTAATATTTCACAATGGCTGAATAATTGTATTCGTTTCGCTTCAATTAAAATTTCTGTTATATAAACGGTTGTATTAAAAATCCTTGCCTTTTGTAGTTTGAAATTGGGCCTATTGGACTTTAACAGTTTTATTATATTCATTGTCACACTTTGGCATGAATCGAATAATTGAAACTTTGAAAAGGAAAGCTTTTACAAATAAGAATACTATTGTGTTTTAAATTAATATTCACGGTCATATTTCGGAGGGTTTGAACTGGAATTGTTTGAGAAAATTCCCCCATTCCCGTTTCTCCATTGAACGACACGACGCATAGCGGGAATCCATCCTTTTGTTGTGAACATCCCGCCCGTACAGGCGACGCCTTTTGCCTCGTCATTCGTTATGCGCACCTCGAAGGACTGGATTACCTTACCTACGTTCACGTTAACGCCCGCTTCTGACGTCGATGTCTTCAAGAAAAGAGTGAACTGGGTCCTGCTAAGTTTGTGCACTCACCATCATGGATCACATCCCCACTTTCCATCAGGTGAGATTGTGGTCAAGCATTAACTTATTTATTTATTTATTTTGTACACACAAAAACATTTACAAGATAAATAATTTAAGAGACAGTTTGTACAAGGGCACTACTTATCTAATATATAAAATTCTCGTGTCACAGTTTTCGTTGCCATACTCCTCCGAAACGGCTTGACCGATTTTGATGAAATTTTTTGTGCTTATCCGGTATCTATGAGAATCGGCCAACATCTATTTTTCATCCCCCTAAATGTTAGGGGTAGTCCACCCCTAAATTTTTTTTTATTTTTTAGACAAAATTTTTAATTTCTATTTTTTTATGATACAACATACAAAAATACATACAATACTAAATTTTCACCCTTCTACGATCAACCCTTATTTTTTAATAGCCATTTTAGTAATTTAATCAATTGTTAGGCGATACAAAGTTCGCTGGGTCAGCTAGTTCCTAATAAAAATGTCCTAATAAAAATCTATTTGTGAGTAAAACAATGTCTTATACTAAATTATAAATGTGAAAGTTTGTATAGATGTTTGTTACTCTTTTACAAAACAATTACTGAACTGATTTTCATGTATTTTACATATTGTTAGACCATGATCTTGAGTAGGAAAAATGGTACTTATCATTCCGGAAAACGCGGATGAAGTTGTGGGCAGAGCGCTAGTTTTATCTATTTGCATTTGATTTTTATGTAGTTAGCTGATAAACGGGACTTCATGTACACATCTTATATCTTTAAACGAGCAATTCTTGTATATATATATATATATATATATATATAACTAATTGGAATTTCGGAATCGGCTCCAACTATTTTCATGAAATTTAGTTTATAGGGGGTTTCGGGGGCGATAAATCGATCTAGCTAGGATTCATTTTTAAAAAATGTCGTTTTATCGGTGTTTTCAGGCAATGATAAACTTCTACAATATTACTCTTCCTGACATCTATTGGCAAGTAGCAATACTAAAGCTACTTCAGTAAATGGCGTTGTTAAGCAACGCTAAACCGAGCGAAGCTCGGTCATCCGGATATTGTTATATTGAAATTGATAGTATTGTTTGAGTCAATAAACTGCGGAACTCCTCTGTTATAGCATCTAACTCTCGAGTGCTATACCCGAGCATAATAATAAATAAATAAGAAGCATTGCTATATACCTGAGACGTAAAATCAAATCAAAGAGTTCTTTATTGTGAAATTTTGTAGACTACATTACATAAAATACAAAATTCTGACAGTTATTTTGTTATCTGAATTTCTGTTCTGGGTCGCTTTATGTATGTTCTCTGTGTGTTGTCCATGACATCCACGACACTGGAAATCCTATAATATAAAACTTTAATCATCATCATCATCATAATCATCATTAAATCATGCGTATAATAAAACTGTAACTAATCTATGTTTGTCTTTTTGAGTAATCTCAGAAACAGCTCAAGCGATTAGAATGAGGTTTTCACTATCCTCCAATAATTCTTTGGTGGAATAGTAACATTAATTGACTAGCAGGCTTCTGCTTGAAAATTTCCAAATCTGAAACATTATGTAAATCCAAGATATAAGAGTATTTATTATTTATACACGACGTAAAAATTATAACGTATAAATTTACAAAAATAAAATCTTTAATAACTTGTTAAAATATTTTTGTAGTGAATTTTGTTACAAATTTTATAATACTTTGCTATATAATTTCAAGGCTACATTGTAATGCCTGTATTATGAAAATATTACTCAGACGATACGTAAAAATTGATTCAGAATCCAATTTTCAGTGTAATGCTGCGATTTATTATGCTTCCAAGTGAATTATCTATGTATTTTTTATTAGTGGGGTCGTAGAAAACGGCAATGAACTTTACCTTTATTAGGTTCTTGAATAAAACCTTTTTTGTAGCTCGATCAATCTACCGAGAGTTTTATCGTGTATTGAGTGTGTTATGCTTTTAAAATGTCAATTCAGTTCGCTTCTTGACCAGCTAGCATCATGTATATGATATCCTGGTAGGACACATGTTAATCTGGTTTACCGGCATAGGATTAGAGGTCAATCGGACCTAAATCAAATGAAGGCGTAGGTCACCATTTGAAATGGCCACAATTCAGGCCGTGGTTTTATCATTCGAATGATAAGTCCACATTTCAATGATTGAAAAAAGTATTTTTTCAATTGATTGAAATTATTTGATCTTTTATCAATCATGTTTATAATTCAATTATGTTTTTAATTGAAAAAAATGTTACAACACGCTTTCATTGAACTCCATAATTTATAATGTGTGAAACTCGCAAAATCATGCACCTGGAGGTTGGTACTCGTAATAATCTTTGTAAGGTTGTATTGGCACGAGAGATCAATTATGTACGAAAATTTTTGCCGCTTCAGTAGAAAAAGTTGAAAAACCTTTCACAAGATTTGTGACAAAGTACTAGTAAGCTAAATGAAAGCGTTTAAAAAATAGCTAGTTATTTCCCCTCTTATACATACAATTAAAAGCCTTCAGACTACTTAAAATACTTTAATAAATTATTAATTTATTACTAAAAAATACTTTTCTAACGCACAAAATTCATTCATAAATCTGTCGTCGATTAATTCTAATTTTAATAGTTTGTAAGGCACTAAATACTTTAACGGTTAACTGGAAATATATTTCCGATAAAAGAAAAGAGAAAGCGTCTAACGTTTAACTTAGAAAATTAACAAAATTAAAAGAACTTAGACGCTTCGTTGGAAAAGAAAAATGCAGCCGATAATTCCAAGGTGAAATATTAACTGATATTTCATCCATGTGTTTTATTTCAATATCTTATATCAAGTTCACGATTTCGTATAAATCAGTGCTTACTCTCGAGTCTGATTTTTTACTCATTGCAAGTTAATGCATGACTTCAGTACTAAAGCACACTTAGTAAAAACACTTTACTAAAAAGTACACGACTTACATTGCAAAATTCAAACTGTGATATTTACGTGGGCCCGACATGCTTAGTAATTAATAATATTAATAAATAATTTATTTTCCTTATTCTTCCTAATTATTCATAAATAATTTATTTTTCTGGTTAAAAAAATAAATAATCTATACTAATATTATAAAAAGGAAAGATTTGATTGTTTGTTTGCATTGAATAGGCTCCGAAACTACCGAACCGATTTGAAAAATTCTTTCAATGTTGGGAAGCTACACTATCCCCGGGTGACATAGGCTATATTTTTTTTACTATTTTTCCCGAAGCTAAGCGAAGGCGATTTCCAAGTAATTAATATTTTAAATACGTATAACTTGAAATAGTGTAACTTCACAATAAATTAATAAAAATGAAATAATAATACGATAAAAAACTTGACAATAATTTATACAGTAATCAAACGCCGAAAGGATAATTTGATTATTCGAACAAATGAATTCTCATCACTTCATCACACCGAAACAATTTGATTACAAGAAGTAAACGTAACAATTACTGAAGTTGCGTGCGTTTGTGTGTAATTAGAAGCTCTCCGAATTAATTTGTTTTTGTTTACCTAACAACCTGCCTTTTTTGTTTGCAGAGCGGGATCTTTCTTCATGTTTGAAGAATTGGGAATTATGTCATTAGATTTTATTAATGACAATAAACTCTCATACACTTCTTGTACTAGATGCGTGTTGCATTTGGCATAGCCATATTTAAATAAAGCATTCCAAAAACCAAAGTCCGGACAATAAACATTTATCCAAAATAAAATTATTTGTCTAGTACATCAAGCTTGGGTAAGTGGCCTTTGGGAAAATAACCCTTACCCACGCGACAAGTAATAATAAGTGTCAGAACTTCTTATAGCACCCAAAGCGGGAGCCTATGGCATAATGTGACGTTTTACTAATAACGGTCAATTTTCAACTTACTACTACTATTATATATGTACTATTATTTCTTCTGTGTTACTACCGTAATTGAATCGACATTAGATAATGAATGTGTGATCTAGGATCTTTTGAACCCAAAAATAAAAATATGAATCCAATGCGCGGTGGACGTTGGTTGGAAGTGAGATCAACTAGGGGCCCAGGTCCAAGATGACACTTATCCCGTTTAATCAATATTTGAAAGCATAACTTTCTAAGTCTTTCTTTATTTATCATCTTTTCTTTCTTGACCAGCAAAGAATCGATGATGCCTCTGGTGTTAGTGATATTCGACGGTATGAAGTAGGTACGGTGACCAGTTATTATCAACACTTACCTGAAACGGCTTGACTGCTGCTGTCGAATATTATTCACATAAAATAATAAATCAATAAAAATATACCTTGTATTGTTTAATTTGTAAGGGTTAGCAATTTTGTCAGTATAACCTAAAAAATATTAATAATTAAATGATGTCCTTATCCTGACTTATTCGGAAATTTACTAACGGAATAAATAGATCATCAATTTAATTTCTATCTTAGTTAAGGCATGACTTACTGAATTTATTAAATTAATGCTAAGTAGTCTGGGGAAGTAGTCTGCAATTGGTGTAGCTGTTTGTGTTAGAGGACTCACCAGACAATTCACGTTCCATATTGTGCCTCAGGGGAAACAAACATAAATAGGACAGTAGTCTTACTGAAAGTAATTCGTACTCGTTTAATTTGAAAAACATAAGCTGCAAAAATTATTATATATCATTAAAAGTAAATAAAACAAATATAAGAAAGTTATTTTAATTTCGTAAGGATGTTATAAATTTTATTTGAATAAGAAACAATAACAGCAATCGGAATGTTTTTTATTTATGTTTTAAATTAATTTTTGTTAACTTAAAACATATCCATTTGAGTTAAAATTATCTTGTTGATGCACGATAAAATAAGTAAATATACCCAACCTTATCTTTGTTTGTTCAGCGATTTTACGTGAAGCATAAAAAACAATCCAGCAGTAATTCCAAAAATATAAATGTTATGGAATTTTTAAATAAAAAATCATATTCATTTCCCAAACGAAATGAGGCTGTTGCTGGTTTTTAATTTATATCATGAGTATCAAATTTTTACAGTACCGAAAAAAGTAGTGAATTAATATTTTTTATGAATTATTTATGTACAAACTATCATCTGAGATACAATTAACATTTTGAAAACCATTAATTGTAACTTTATAAAATTAATGTCTTTTCCACATAATTCAATTGGATTAAAGTGTTATGTTTTAATTAGTTCAACTCAATATAGTTTTGCTATTCATGAGAGAAACATATTTTGATTCAGGGCATCTGATCAAATAAAATCGTCTATTTGTTTTACATAATAATCAATTGTAAACAAAACTATATAGTTCATGTTAATTGATTTCCGTTCATATTTACGTAACAAAACCATTGTTATTCAATTAGTTTGATACAATATTAATACATTATTCATCTTATTATATTATTCATCCTCATGTTATAGTAATAACTTACGTATAAACAGTACCAACGTGTACAGAAACTTCCGTCGAAACATCAGAAAAAAAGCCAGATAAACATTACAAAAGAAGTCCCAAAAGGTACTAAAAATAATGTATTGTAGCCATCACCTACATCGTTAATCTGTACTAATAAAATTAATAACAATTGATCTGATTTTTATATTCTTCACCTGAAAAACCAATTGAGCTAAAAAATAGAATATTTTCCAGGCAACGTTTTTTCATTATTTTTATTGGCTGTATAATTATAAAATGGTGCCTTATTTATGCTGATAAATTATAATGTAATAAATAAACATTCAAAATATATTTCTTGATTTATTTATGGGTATACTGGGTGTTGTTACTAGTTAATTACCATGACAAATATACAAATATAACGTATATAATATTACATATTTAGTTATATATAAATAATAATCATTAAACAGTAATATCATTGAAAATACGAACCTGGCTGCTATGCGTTCAGTGCCGTTGCGTGGATATTGTCACCATCATTGTCACAATGTCATGTCATTTTCGATACTACCCCGCTTCTGCGATATACCACATCGTAGGTCCGTTAACACCACACTTTACACTTCTAAAGTTAACAACTGAGATCAGTTAAATTAATTTAATTAAGAATTAATTTAATCAATTGAAATATTTCCGTTAATCGAATACTGGAATTTAATATGAATGTCTTTTATGTTTTGTTTTTTAATTCGAATACGTATTTATATTCCCCGGGGCTCGAAGGCAGGGGCGCGCGTTCAAACCGGCGAGTTAGCTTAGACTGAGGGATGGGTCGTGGCGCGCGCAAAACTGTTGATTTCCCCTTCGCAGACTCCGTCGAGTTTGTGCAAAAATTGGGTATAGGACATTGAAGTATAACATACTTACGCACTAGAACAGACCCCGCGAACATTTGTGTCATGTTCTTATGTACCCTCTCCGTTCTTTTTTCAAAATCGATTGAATCCAATGAAAACAGCTGCCAATTGGCAATAGTTCATTACGCGAATATCGGGTTCGCGATTTTGGTTCTATCGCTAATATTAGTTCAATAGTATAGGATCTTTTTGGATTTGTTCCTTTTTAGTTCACACTAGCAATTTGCTTTCGATCGCTAACGAGTTTTGTTGTAATGGCGGCGGATTTGTGTACTTACATTTACAGTAGTTTCAAGGAGTTTTATTGCTTCTAATGACTCGCTCAAGCTTAAATGTTAACGACTCAACTTGTGTGTACTTACAAAGTTAAAGTGATTTAGATAGGAGGCTTCAACAACTAGTGTATTGTACGTAATGCGAAAATAAAATGGTCTAAGCAATACATTGATTTTGAATATTTTGATATTTGTAAACCATTATGAAGTAAATGTGTAATCCAAAGAATATCATGAAAAACATTAGTTACAAAATGTCTTTTGTCCCTTGCAGGCCATCTTTTTTATCTAACTAGATGAAAGAACAAGATCTTCCTAATGATAAGGGTAATGTCACATCAGTCTCACTGAAGGTATCACCGATGCGTTACCGATTACGAAAGAAGATCGAAAAAGAAAGAAATAACTGGCTTACTTCCCCAGCCGGAACTCAACTGATTGGGTTACAAGGTCGTTATATCTTATTCAGGAGAATGTATAAATTATAAATCTTTATAAATACATTTACCATATTTTCTTAAAAAACTTGAATAAATTCAGTGTGTGTGTGTGTGTTTTGTCTTTGAATATTGTCCATGACACTTACGATACAGGGGATCCTAGTGTGGGGCTATGAGTGTGTATCGTTTTAATTAATAAAAGATGAAAGAAAAATCCCACTATTTTGCAACGTAAATATTATTTCTAAGAGCCACTTACATTGCGTAGCACTCGAGCACTTAGTTAAAGAGTACTACGAGTCGTAGCATGCATTGCTACGTGTGCTACGAAGCGCGTTTGTAGCTAGTTAAAAACTTTAATAGAAGAAATAACGTGGGCTTAGAATATTTTTATTAATACGGAATATTTATTTATTTATTTATTTTTAATGGATAACCAACAAGACACACATTAAGTATACATGAAACAAATATTTTAGGAATTAAATGTTGCCTTAAGTAAAGGCTACCCACGGCATGCATCGTGGACGGAGAAATATGACATAAAAACAATTTCTAAAAATTATAATAGGCACTTAATCATTTTTTAGGTAATAATGTATTCAAAATTTTCTCTGTGCTTCCTGATAATTTCAACTAAATTGCAAACTGACTATTGTAAAGCAACTCTCTGAGAGTTCCTAGAAAAAGAAATTATATCTGCTCATTTGTGGACTCAACAGGAAAAAGTAAAGGAACATAATTTTCTAAATATTAAAAAATATTCAATGTTTACAAAAACGGTGACACTATTACATGGCAATTTTTGACATATGATAGATCAACCATGAAGCTATCTGCCATCTTCAGTTGATCCACTACTTACATTTAAAGGCCTAAAATATGATTCTTTTATTGAAATCAATCACAATAAATTAAATGTCATTAATTTAAAATGTTAAAAATTGTACTCACTGTCACGTGACCTCAAACGCCATTTTGAGAATATGATGTCATTGGAACAATTTTATATGGAAATTCAATAAACTTGGTAGACATATAGTATTGAATATCGTTTAGTGACGGCACGTGACGTTTTTGGTGCGTTTGATAATGATTTTTATTTATATATTTTTTTTAAATTGAAGATTATTATTTTTATAATATTTTTTTCGTGAATATTGAGGTTCTATCTATAAAATAAAATTGAATCCTAAAATTAGTCAACATCCCTATTAGACCCCTGTGGCGCAATACCTGGCTGGCAGCATTCCCTCGCTACATAGCAATGCTAACACCGTATGCTTTGAAGATTAAGTTGATCCTAGATTCCTATATATGAAATATTTTATTTTTTCGGCTGTTTCTGCCCCGCAGCACCTGCTCTGATTTTGCTAACAGGAAGATGGGACGGAGCCAATGTATCTACGCAGGTAGCATCCCACACTAGCGACCGTCCCATACTCCATGGCACAATTATTGACATACCGTCAATTTATTTTAATTAATTTACAATCATCTTCAATTATCAAAATACATTTACAAACTTAAATCTTGATAGAAAATGTAGTAGGTAAATCACATTTTAAGTGAAGAATCCAGTCGACAGTTCACTGGCAATTTGTATGTGTAATAAAAAAATGTTGAAACAAGACGGTTTTATGAGTAATATATTTTTGTTATATTTTTGATTATTTAATTAATTAAAAACTTATATACCACTAAATGATGACATAAAAAATGAATCTATATGGACAAGTATATCAGTCAAAGATTTTTTCTATTTTTAACTGACTACAAAAAAGGAGGAGGATCTTTTACCGAAAACTGTTGTCATGTGGTCCCATTCTTTGAGTGAGATCTGACGAATAGTTTTTGAGTTATGCCTAATTTTATTTATGAAGTTGGTTATTTTGTTTGCCTACAGATTTCATAATTATCTAAAGTACTGTAGCTGTACATGACCGTGCTCGCTTTGAAACAACTCTGTTAAAACTAATTGGGTCTAGAACCAAGCTAAGTTATCTAGACTTGCTTTGAATTTTTACCGTCTTGCTAATATGTCTTACTATTACTTGTCTTGTTAATAAGACCTTTCATCCCAGATATTTATAAACGATAAACGAGCAGACGAGTATGCTGGTAAATGTATGTATGTGGTATGATGGTAAATGATCAGTGCCGTCCATATTCCTTATGAGTTACAACTATGATATGATATGTTATGCGGTAAGGACTCCATGTTTAAGCCTGAGCCAATCTACTCAGCTTGATGTCTTGATGCATAAAATTAACCAAGATATTCAATAGACTGCTAAATATAAGGCACCTTCTTGGCTTTGCCGTAAATGGATAAAAAATTATCGAGCTTATGGTTCAGTTTTTAACTGACTTCAAAAAAAGGAGGAGGTTCTCAATTCGACTGTATTTTTTTATGTTTGTTACCTCAGAACTTTGGACTGCTTGTCGTGTGGTTTCACATAAATTTGAACGAGATCTGACAATGGCATCTATGTCAAAAGCATATAAGTCTTAAATTTGCATTAAGTATGCGTACGATAAATGGACGAATAACTCAATATCGCGCCAACCGATTTCGATCATTGTTTTTTTTATTGGATGTACTTCATTTGAAGTTGGTTATTTTTTTGTTAAAATGTTAGATTATATATATTACAAGTGTTTTTGGATAAACCTATTTCCTTTTTTAATTTAAAATTTATAAAAGTCTTTCGTTTTAAGAGTTAACGAAGTCAGCAAAAGAGTTAATTCTGAATTTTCCTTAGTTGTTCTTTGTAACCGCTACGTTTAAGTTTTATGCTTGGTTAGTCTTAATGCTAAACTAATATACTTGAATAGTTTTAATAATTAAGTACTCTTAACAAATGTAAGTAACTACAGTCTAGCAGTTAGTTTATAAAAACTCTTTTTGGCTTTTAAAAATTAAGTACCGTACTGTGACAAGGCATTTTAGATTTTAACATGTGTCATTTTTTTAACAACGTATCATAAGAATATGATTATTGTTACGAATTCATACGTG